>RJWH01000546.1:0-40695 GCA_004363575.1 Solenodon paradoxus
AACAAAACTGGGGACCAATTTGAAAAAGAGATCAAAGAAGCTAAAGGGCCAGATGAAGCCAATCTAGCAGGGCCAGGAGGTCAGAGAGGAGATTTTCTAGACATCAAGCCAGAAAAGGAAATGATTTAAATTTAGCACCAGGCTGTCACCGTGCAGGCTGAGATTAAGAGCAGAGGCATTTTATCAGGGAAATCTTCTTGCCTGCTGACACTTTGACTGCCTGCTCTCCTAAGAGAAGAAGATAGTTAACCCCCACAGAGACAGGTTTATGGCCTGACATGGTCCCCTACCCTCCTCCTGGGGCTCTCCTCAAGGTGGGATCTCTGAGACTTCTTCCCAAAGCCAGTGGGCTCTGCATTGTCCCTTCCTCCTAAGAGCTTGTTAAAGTTGACCAGTGCAGCCCACAGGCATGTGAGACATGGCATCGCCTTTCTGATGCTGTAAACTGCTTGGTTGCTACTGCAACAAGAGGGATTGAGGCTAGACATTAGGAAGGACTTCCAGCAAGAAAGCTGAAGATAAGAACTGTGAGTGTAGGAAAAAGTTGGGGAATCTTGCTCCAAGGTATCACAATCATGTCCTACCCTCCTGTAATCCTCCCATTTCCATCTCTGATGTCACAGATCTCCAGTTTGGGACAGGCACACTCCTGACTGCCACAGGCACCTGTGACCATCGGAGACTTGTCCTCTGGCATGCAGTGAAGCTCACCCTGTGAGGAGATGGGAGGATAGCCTTCTCTGGAAATGACTGAGACCAAAGAAACATCTGCTCTGCTGGGGTGAGGCAGGCTGATGGGATGGGAACAGGAAGAGGACAAAATGACAGTGCCCGGAGAATACAAAAGATGCAGACGTGGCCCCCCCACCCCCTCGCCTCTGGGATGGGCTGTGCGCAGAAGTGTTGAGTAGGTCACATTAGAGGGCTCTGGGAAGGACCCTAGAGGGACAAGATGGGGTCTTTGCTCTCTAGGGAGCAATGGTTCAGGAGGTAGATAGTGGGAAACACAAGAGGCCCAGATGAGGGAAGGAAGGCTTCAGTTAACAAGCATCAAGTAGGTGCCAGAGACTTTATGGACATGAACATCCCAGCAAAATCATATGGTAGGTGTCCTCACTTTACACATGAGGAAACAGGCTCGGAGGAGTTAAGGAGCGAGCCCAGGGCCACACAGCTAGTGAGTGGAAAGTGTGTTCACTGTAGTCAGTCTGTCTGGCTCTCATCTCATGCTCGTTATATTCTGTAGCCTTCCAGCCCTCATTACCTCCCGCTAAGCTCCCCTGGGCATCCTCTCTAAACAGAGCTTCAGAAATTACACAATCCAGAAAAGTCCAATACTTTTCCCTTTAAAGACGTTAACCCAAATTACCACAAACATAAAAAATGGTAGTTCAAGTTAAAACATGGTTATTTATTCTGAAATAACATCCCTCCTAGTCTTCATTTTCTTTTATAATGTTACAGGGAAACATGTTTGATTTTTATTTTCTTATTTGACAAAATAACATGTTAGAAATCCTAAAATTGGAAAAGATAGTGGCGATTTTGATAGGGCTTACTGAGCCCTATGACACACTCTACTACATCAGTGCTTTCAGAGCGAGGAGAGTAAGCACAGAGAGGTTAATCGATTGACCCCCAGGCCACACAGCAGGCGACTGGCCGAGCCAGTGTTCAAAGAGTCCATCACAAGTGCACACGTGTAACTCCCACCGCACTGTCCCTAATTGTGAGCTGGCCCGCACCACCTGTGGCCTCATGTGCTCCCTCCTCTCAGGGACCCCAGAAGTACTCACACCCTCCCACACAGCAACCAGCAGGCTCTTGGGCTGACTTCTCTTGAGAGCACACCTTACCCGTGTCAACTGGCATTTTCATGAGCTATTTCCAGCCACCCCTGCGTGACTCCTGATGGTCATCACAGTCCATCTGGGGACTGCTGCACATCCAGGTCACAGGGGACCAGAAACGAGAATCTTTAAAGAACAAGCCCATGTTCAATGCTAAAACTCTTCCTGGCTGTAATCATGGGCCGGGCACCGGCAGTGCTGCCGGCACAGAACTGTGGGGATCAAACCCCTTGGAGGGACCTTCCAGACTCTTGCGGGGCCTGCAAGTGTTCCTGAGGCTCCCCAAACCCCCACTGTCTACAGGCTCTGCAGACTGGGAGCTGAGGCCAAGCTGTCCCCATCACTTACATAAGACCAGGAAATCTGCCCCCTGGGCAAAGCTAGGGCATGGAAAACAAATTCAAGACAGGAATACCTCTGAGGCTGGGAGGAGGAAGCTGCGGGGCCCCTAATGTGCTATTCCATGAGCTGGGTACAAGGGCTTTTCTTCTTCATACCCCTCAGATTTATCATTCATATGAGTGCATCTAAAATAGTTCATAATAAAAGAAAAAAATTAGAACCAGAGTTCACTAGGCTGCAATTATTTTTCTTTCTTTCTTTTTTTTTTTTTTAAAGGAAAGTTACAGGCAGGAATGAAGGTGAACAGAGACAGGCAGGCAGAAGGAGAGAGGAGGAAGAAGCACTTTATTGTACTTAGTCATTCATCTTGGTTGTCCCCTGCCAGCCCTAGGATACGAACCTGGGACCCTGGGTTGGCATGTACCCAACCCCAGTTCCATCAGGGTGTGCCCAGGCTGTAACTGTTAAATGCTGTCTGTACCAACTGTGAGAGCGCCTGGGTTGTGTGTTCAGGGACAATTTTCAAGATGGCGTTTCGGGAACTTCATCTTAAGCTTGGCTGAGATGAGAGCTTGAGGAATGGGAAATATCTTCTCTTAGGGGTGATACCACACGCAGACATAAAAGGAAAGAAAATGAAGGTGTATTCAGTGCATTGTGCATTCTTGGGCTAAGAGAAATGTGGCTTTGTGAAACTGTGCTGTGTGTTGGGGAGGGACCAAGGAGAGGGAGGATGTCCTTAGAGCTTGATTTTGCTACCAGATTTATGCCTGTTTGTGAGAAAATAAAATGCTCTAAAGTATTAGGATTCCAGTGGCAATAAGATTGTTTGAGTCAGGATGGCCCAGCTTGGGGGCCTGTCAGGGACGGGCTGTGAGGAAGCTTCAAGATGCGGCTCCCTGGAGCTCACTGAGTTCTGAGCGGCGTGTACCCAGGAGGGGAGGTCTTTACCTTGGATTTCTGGAGACAGTCTGCATGAGTTACTTCTATGACGCATTGCGTGAGCGCCTGGACAATTGTGGGCCTGGGTGTGGGGAGGGTGCCAGGCCAGAGAAGGGCTGGGATTCCTTTGATATGAAACAGAAAAAATCTAGCCCATCAGTACCTCTTGGAACATGTGAGACCAAAGCCTGACTCTCCGAGGAGCCGACAAGAGACAATCACTTGTGTTCACAAGGCCCTTGGGAGGTGTTGGGAGAGCACGTCACAGCCGATGAAGTCAGGGCAGCCTCTGCAAGGGAAAGAGCCCGGAAGCCATGGCTGCCCTCCTCCGGGGGCTCCTGTTCTGAGACCTGCTTCCTGGTTGGAGAGCGGAGGTCAAGAAGCCATGGGCCTGGGGAGGTGCAGGCATGGATGAGATGATGTCAAGGAGGCTAATGTATGCCCTTGGGTGTTGAGGGCCAGGGAGCTGAGCCTGGCATGAGCAGGGCTGGTGGAGTGTGGGCCCAGGGCCCCTGCGGAGGGGAGGGGAGTTGGAGGAGGCTGTGCCTCTCCTGCGTTCCAGATGTCAAAGCATCCTGCTCATCTTGTCCATTTCATGATGAGGAAGCAGGTCCAGAGAGACGCAATGTGCATAGGTTATAGCAGATGCTGGAGTAGAAGTGAGAGTGGCCTCCCCGGCCAGTGCACCTTCTTCCAGGTCAAATAGCATTTTCTAGCCTGGTCTTTGAATCTGCAGAGACCTAATTTGTTTCTAACCCTGGCCTTCTATTCACCTCATGCCCTTCTCAGTACCATCTAGGACCCCAAAGGACTCTTGGCTTCCTTTATTTGGACCGTCTAAGATCACTTTATTGATTCAGACAAGGGAGAGAAAGAAGTGTTTTTGCAAAGATAGAAAAATCTTGAGATGTAAGGCATGTTGTTAGCTTTTGTCTGGAAAATGCCTGGTTCCTTTGTCCCAGAAGAGCTTTAAGAAATGCTGACAGAGTCTGGGATAATCTAGTGAAATTGGTCAGACACTCTGGGGGAATCTCCCTGCCTGAGGAGTCCTTTAGTCTTCAAAATACTACTAGTAAGTTCTCTCCTCATGACTCTTCTAGCCAGTGTTCAGGTGGGAGAACAGCCTCAACCTTGCCATCCCCAAGCCACTCATTGCCATCAATACCAAGAAGCATCTCCAGGCTTCTCCTCACTCCTTTGTCCACCCTTGTGCCAAGGGTCACCACCACACCAGCCTCTAGTAGTGGGCTAAGCTGACCCCTCTCCTGACCCCGACATGTTGTTTCAGCTGCTCCTGTCTCCTCCACCTCTAGGCAGAAGGCAATATGGCCTCGCAGGTCTGCCTGGGAGCTCATGGAGGACACTCACTACCCCAGGTCAGCTCCTGGAGGGCCCGCATGAGTGCAGATGCTAGGGGTCCGCCAGGTGCTCTCTGCTCATGGATCCCTCTCACAGAAAGGCTGCGTTTCCCACAGTGGCCAGCATACCAGTCTACGAGGTCATAACCTTTTTGCTGCTCTCTTGGAAAGATATTCACATCCTCATTTTGCAAATGGGGAAACTGAGGTGCAGGGAGTTATTTTGCCTAAGACCAGTCAACTCACACATTGCTGGACCAGGAGCATCACTCCACTCTAATTCGCTTACCTTTCAATGAGGATTCCATTAGTATTGAGGAACACTGACCAGTGTCTAAATGTTCTGGAGTGTGTGGTATCCAAATGTTTTCTCTGACTAGAGCTGCCTATAGCCCTTACCAGTCTCCAGCATATGGAAAATAGTCCATGATCGTCTCTCTATAAGAGTGTTTTTAGCCTGGGTCTGTGGAGTCTGTAAAGTCTCTGAACATGGTGATAAAAATTGGCATGTATGAAATCACTTGTGCTTTTCTGGAAAAGTAGTCCAGAGTTCTTATTTAAGGTGTCTGGAATTCAACAGGGGGCAGGGAGACCAGGGTAATCCTGTTTGTCAAGGAAAAGGAAGGAACAGAAAAACAGAGTGTATTTGCTGATTGAGTTCTATGGGAAGTGGACTCTGACTTCAGGGTACTAAGTTTATTCAGGGATGCACTTGGGATCCACACCCATGAAGGAGAATAGGAAGACACCCTGAAGCAAAGAAAGAAGTCAAGTGCAGTGGAGATCCAACAGAAGCCTTAGCCCATCACACAGTGTGCTCTGCATTAAGAGAAAGCTATCCAAACTATCCCATATTGGGTCAAATGCCTGAGCCTTTATATCTCAGCCTCAATCATTCATTGGGGATGTGGACAGTCCTGGAAAGGATATAACCTTGGGTTAAATGGCTGAGACAATCCAAAAATCAATCTCCAACAGCAATCCCAGAGTTGGGAAAGGAGTTATTCCTTCAAGGAAGGGCTTCACGATGCCTCACCAAACCCTGCCTTGGGAAAGTAGTAGAGATTAAATAATATCCATCCATCCATCCATCCACCCATCCATCCATCCATTCATCCATCCAGCCATCCAAACATGCATTCATCCATTCAACCACCAATCCATCCAAGCATCCAAGCATTCATCCATCCATTCTCCATCCATCCATCCAAGCATCCATAGATGCAACATTTAACAAACATGTTTGATGAGCCATCCTTCTGTGATAAGCACATAATACAAAGGTATATCTGGCAGAGTCCGATGGCAGAAAGAGACACATCAATAAATACTTAGAGCACAAAATGGCCATTGCTAAAATAGAGATAAATATCACAGCTATTAGAGCAGCTTGGAGGTGGGGAGTGAGTCTTCTAGGCAGTGAGTGCACCATGAAAGAGTTGACAAGACAGAGAACAGAGTGGGTGGAAGGGCAGAACTTGGGAAGGAGAAGGCATTCCAGGCAGAAGGAAATCGTGAGTCATGGTCATCTGTGAGGGCGGCAGATCTGAGCAGAGTTTCCATGTGGACAGAGTGGCTAGGTTGCTCAGTGAGGAGGAGGCTGGACATAGAGACTGGGATAAGATCATGGATATTTCTGAGTCCCGCTCTGGTGGGCTTTATCCTAGCAGTATTGGAAAGCCACTGGTGAATTTTGAGTAGAGGATTGACATTAAAGCATCCACAGTTTAGGAAATCAGCTCTGATAAAGAGGAGATAGGCTGGAGTGGTCAATGGAACCCCAGGGGAGTCACATATGTACCATGGGCAGGCATGCTCAGTGGGTAACTAGCATCTCACTAAGCACAAGCCAGGTTCCCACATGAGTGACCCTCATCTGATGTGACATTCCTATACATGTCACCGTGGTCCTGGGCACAAATAGTATTCCTCTGAGTAACTCCTTGTTCCCGCAGCTTTACAAAGGCTTTTTTCCCCCATACTACAGTCCTGTCCCCTAAAGGAATAACATCCATGGATGACCAGGGCCCCTGTATCAGCCTAATGTCACATGGACATTATGGATTTGGCCGGGCCAAATCCTTCTAAGAACCCTCTCAGTGTGGCGCCACCCATACTCTGCTTTTCACCTTCTCCAACAACTGCCCCCACCCAGGCAGCCCTCTGGACTAGCATCTTCCATATGTTACCAGTGACCTGAAATTTCTCAAGCTAATGGACTGCCTTTCAAGGAATCTGTCTCTGCAGCTGCATGTGAAACCCAAGAGAGCCAAGGTCACCAGGTTTCCTTTTAAGGAGTTTGAGAGAGGGGCACACAGAAGAAGACTGCAGTCACAGTCACTCCCGTCCCCATGATTCCTGTTCTTGTGCCAGGCTGCTTGAAAGCTGACCCTCCAGGGGTGGCAGCTTCATGATGTGAGATCAGATAGGCAAATTCTAGAAGCTGACTCCTTCTGTGTCTCAGGAGTGATGTTCCGAGTGCTGGAACAAGGCGCTTCCAGTTCCAAAAGACTGAAGTCTCTAAGTTGAAGGAGGTGGTCCTTCCAGCTATGAGAACCTACAATAAGATTCAAACTTCGTTCTCTGGACTGTTTTTACAGATGGGTGCAGAGAGGGAAACAGAGGCAGGGACAGTCTGTTGACGCTCAGCAACCAACTAGGAGTTGTGAGCACTCAGGCCTCCACTGCTCCCTGACAAAATGCCCAAACAGAAGTCCACACAGCAGGCACTGGACAAGACCCATGGGGGAAATGCCCTCCGCTGTGCACAGTCCAGGGGTCTGCCTGGAGGTGGGGGATTCCATGCCTTGGTTAATGATCTGACCAAGGTGGTTTACTGTATTGGTGCTCCAGTGGATGGAGAACAGGGTGGGGAAAGCCTAAGGGGGCCAGTCCATCTTCACCACCTCCCTAAAGACCTTGGAAGTTAGTCTGGAGGGCTGGGATTGTCCAGAAAGTATGACGAGAAATCTATATTTCCCCCTCCACTTAAGAAGTCTCCATGTTGTTTTTCTGGGAATTCCTTCGGGACTCCATGCTGTTGGTTCTTGCTCAGAATACAGCTGCCACGCTATCACCGTTTAGCAAGGCAGGCATGGCACTGGGTGCTGTTTAAGCTACATTTATTCCTCACAGTAGCATTGCAAAGGAGTTATTGGATGCCCGCTGGGAGATGAGGAATTAGAGTCACAAGAAGGCTTGATAGCTTCTCAAGGTTACATATAAATAGAAAAATCCAGGTCTTCCTGGTACAAAAACCCATGTTCTTTGCCCTCCATTATGTAATCTTAGACTTTTCCATATTGATCACAGCAGTCTTGGGTTTCTGTAGTCACATCGTGTCACACAGGTCTCTGAAGAAGTATAAGGGAGGAAGGCAAGGTCAGGGTCCCGTTTCCAACATTTTTATCTGGGAGGGTCACAGTCTCTTGGGTCCTTGTACACAGAGGTGAGCAAAGGTGGAGTTTGGTTCCACCAGCTGGAAAGTCCGGAACCCTGGGGCTAACAGACCCTGGTGAACAGCCGTCTGCCCTGGAGCCCAAGCTCCCAGCATCTCCAGGCTGGAAGGTCCTTGAAGCTTTCCTCACATGACAGCTGGGGAAACTGACCTGGTAGGAAGACACAAAGTCACCCAAAGTACAGAGCTAGGTAAGCATTGTGTATACACGAATGTGTGCATGTGTGTACACGCATGTGCTGGGGATGGTAGTGAGGGGTCTCCTCACTCCCGCACTCTGAATGAAGTCAGGTGAGAAGGACTTGGAGATTTTGTCTAGATCCAGAGGGGTGGCTCACAAAGAAGACTCTTTTAAATTTGGTTTGTTTTAATGCAAGTAAATTACTTGGAAGAACATAATCCCAAGAAGTTATCAATAGTGAGGCAGGAAAAAAGGAGCTGTTTTGAGCAACTGGGGCTCAGTCCTGCTGAGTACTTTTGGGCAGTGACGAGGAATGTGCCTCTGAGTTGTTCCCTCTGTGGAATGAGGAAGCTGGGGCGTTTATCCACCAGCCTCCACTGTCACTAGCTGAGTGCTGCTATCCAGGGGTATTACTCCCTAGAAACTCTTGCCAAGTATACTCCAGCAATCAAAGAAAGCCAAGGGCAGTTTTAGCCACCAGTTTCCTAAAGAGTTTTGAAAACCTTTTTGGGGTGAAGAGTCCTTGGGCATCAGTATCAAGGACAGTGTGGAGAAGAGATGAAGAGAGAGGACACTGCTCTCCAGGCCCTGGAGGTAGATTCTGAAAGGAGAAAGAAAAGATTGTTTCCACCGCCCTGCAGGAAGAATGGGCGTGTCCTAGCCTGAGGGGTCAAAGTTAGATCTTAAAAAGAACTTCCTGTGGTAAGAGTGCAAAAGCGTATATGACGTCAAGAGCTCACCTAGCTATGCAGCTTGGTTGGTGACCACACGTGCAATGATGGGGTGAAGAAATATGCAGTAGCAAGGAGGGTTTGTTTAGGGCTCTTGAGGCCTTGTATGCCCTTTGTGGGGAGAAGGTGCAGGGAAGTACTGGGCAGTGGCCAAGGTTGAGTAGAAAGAAGAGTCTTCACCCCACCCTGGTTATTCTGACACCAGCAGGAACACATTCCACACCATTAAGTCGGGTGAAAACGTCAGGAGGAGGTCTCCTCTCTGAATGGTCTGGGGCATCTTACATGGGGGTAAAGCCTTAGAAGAAATAAGTCCTAAGGCTGCCTACTTCTCCAACCAGGGCCACCCCACCTCCCTGGGCTCCTCATCTGTACAAAAGGGAGATGGAAAACTGGATTAGATGACCTTCATGTCCCTTGCAGTCCTTCTATCACTGTCTACTGTAGAGGCCATTCCCATGGCCCTTAGATTCTCTCCAATTCACCCACGAACCATCAACAGGTATTGACTGAGTGCTCATCATTTACCCAGCACCGAGTGGGAAGAAGGACATCAAACAGCATATAGGCCCTAATCAAGAAGGGGAAAAAAGAGAAGAAATAAGAGTTAATTTTTACTGAGCATCTACTTTGTGCCAGGCACTGTGCTAAACACATGTACTGACTCCTTTATCTCTCCCCGTAACATCGTAAGGCAAGAACTTAATATACAGATAAGAAAAACAGGGTTTAGAGAAAAGGTCATTTGACCAAAACCAATAGAGTTGGATTTGTGCCCACACTGGGAGGCATCCTTGTTTTCCTCTGTGATGTAGGTGGGAACTGTCTTAGTACAGCTTCTGGTGTTTTGAGAGATAAATCAGTGAAAGCTGGAGTCACCCAGGAAGGCTGCGTGGAGGAGGTAGCTTAGCCAAGACTGGGCCTTGAGGGAGGGGTAGACCTTGGAGGCTGGCTGGGGAAGGGAGCTCCCAGAATGTACTAACTCCCCAGGGCAGGCTGGGGTAAGGCTGCTCCAGTCAGCAGGTGTCTCCTTAGAGAAGGGAGGTGGCTGCAGCTAAGGTTCTGCTGTGACTCTATGGGAGAAGAGGCAGCACCAGGATGAGTAGTTACCTCCTGAAACCCAGCAGGGCCAGAACTGTCTTGCTCACAAACTCAGCCCCGCAACCTGGTGTCCAAATGCCATGGAGGGGCTGATGACCCAGCCAGACTGATAAGCATCACTCCTTCCCCCAGTCTTGTTTGGGCACTCTACAGTTGGAGCTGGTTCAGTGCGGACCAGCTTCCTCCCAGCTACCTCAGCTAACACCAGAGCACTGATCATGGGAGTCAGCAGCTTATATACAGCAGTGCCCACGAGCCAGGCCCTGGCTGCAGCCTCCTAACTCCCTGACAGGTAGGGACTATTACACTTCTTTCATAGATGGGGGAAAGCAGATATTGGGCTGAAGTAACCTGTCGAGGACCCACAGCTAATAGGAGAAGTGCAGAGTTGGAGCCAGCAGTCTGCTCTTACCCACTCTGCCACTGCTTCTACGCAGAGGCTCAAGAAATCTGCCACAGCTCCTTCTTCCCTCTGCCTGTGTATCCTCCCCAAGGTCAGGATCTCCTTGCCTGGGGCTTTCCCTGCCAAGAATGCCCCTCCCCAGAGGGGACTGCAGGAGACACCCCCACCAGCCCTATCAGTAAAAGGTCCTTGGCCAGAGAGGCCACCCCAGAGTGCCCCAGTTTCTCCCTGACCCTGCACCCACATGCACTCTGTCCCCCTCTCCCCCAACCGAGCACCGTTGCCTTTTGTTCACAGTGATGGCTCCTGCGCCCAGGCCGGTGGGGGCATGGAGGACTCCGTGGTGGCAGCGGCGGTGGTGGCAGCCGGCAGACCCAGTGCCCATGCCCCGAAGGCTCAAGCCCAGGAGCTGCAGGAGGAGGAGGAGCGGCCGGGGGCGGGGGGTGCGTCCCCGCGGGCCGGCCCCCACCAAGCGACCTCCCCCGGCCGGCAGCAGCCTGCCTTGGCGACGGCGCTCTGCTCCCACGCCCCTGCCGCCTCCGAGTACGAACTCTCCCTTGACCTAAAGAATAAACAGGTACCCAGGGCCTCCAAGGGGGGCGGGAAGGGTGGTGAAGGGGCCCCCTGGCCTTTGGGAACTGTCCAGGGTACCAGGGATCTCCCCGTTGGGCACACCTCTGCTGCAGGCATTCCTTTTTTGCTGTTCCTTCTCCCACTGAGAGTTGAGCTAAGTTATCTGCCCTTCTCTGTAGCCGGGGTCCGCAGGCAGCCAGCCTTCCTATAGCAGGGGCACTCCTTCACAATGCCAGGCTCCTAGACAGTGTGTGCGGAGCCCCACCCTTCTCTCAAGGTGCCAGAAGCATAAACTGCCCCACGGAACAGGAGGCAAGTGGCCCATTTTCTCTGGGGAAGTCCCCCCCACCACACTCACAGCTTAGAAGAGAGAGTTCACCTTACATGCCTACCCAAAGGGCAAGCCCCGCCTCCCCACAAGCCTCAAAGGAGGTGCAGGTCTCCTCCAGGGATGCTGAGGATTCCCAAGATTAACCTAGATTGAGGGTGTCTAAAGTTACACTACTGCAAAAACCAGTCCCATTGAGGGGTTCTAGGTCCCTAATTCCATTCTGGGAAGGAAAAGGAGTAAATAGGATCTCCATTAAACCCTCCAAAGATAATGCCACTGTTTTTGTCATGGACAGCTAAGAGATCTGAAGGAAGATATGTGTGTGTGTGTGTGTGTTGTGTGTGTGTGTGTGCGTGTGCACACACTTAGAGAAAGGTATCTTAACTTGCTACTGTTAAGAAAGAATATTGAGCTTGGAGCCATAAGGCATGGTACCCACCCTTGTTCTTGTTCTAATTAACTCTATGACTTTGGGGATATCAGTTAAGCACTCTGGGCATTGGTTTCCTCATCTGCAATACTGGGCATTTGACTTTGAATCATCTCCAAGGTCACATTTAGAGCTAGAAGTGATGTGGGCGATTGAGACCAATGAGTGTAGAGTTTGTCCCAGAAAGAAATCAAGGAAAGATGCCTAATTCTAACACCATGTGGCAAGTTTATTGGACAACAACTAAACAAAAGCTTGAGGGCTGCAGCAGAAAAAGAGAGCTCATTGTTAAAATGGCGTCTCTTATACTCCAGGAGAAGGACCTCCCCTTTGGGCCTACCCAAGGGATGGAGTTCTCGTGAGAGTTGAGAGAATTGGTACGATTGCCTGGAGTTCTCACAAGAGTTGGAGTTCCCATGAGAATTGGATTTCTCATGAGAGTCGTTTGAATTTCTCCAGCAGAAGTAACTATAGGGTGTTTCTTTAGACACAGGTTGCCAGGAAGGGGTTTTGCCAGCCAGTCAACTCTTCCACTAGTACATCTGCATCCTGCCCTATAGATTTTAAGCTACACTGTCCCTGAATCAGAAGGTTCCTTCTACCTCTAAATGTGTAGTTTCTAAAGAACCCTTCTTTAATTCAGTGGACAAGGTGAGTCTTGGGAAGAGAAGCCACTAGAGAGCTCACTAAGACTGAATTAAGACAAACAAAGCATTTCTTTCTTTGGGTACGGATGCCAAGCTTTTATTCTGGATCAGGGACCAGCAGTACTTCTGGCTTTCAGTAAAGTGGTTGACAAATCTCCCGTGATATTTATGGGAACAGAACAGAAAGTGGATTAGATGTCAGGTAGGTTGTTCTCAAACAGAATTCTCAAAAAAATGTTGATGTTTGAATGCACCCTTGTGGCTCAAGTGGCTAAAATGACTAAGGTGAAGACCATGTAAAGCCCAAGGACCTGGGTTCAAGACTTGGGGCTGGGAAAGAAGAAAGATTAAAAAAGAAGGTGATGTTTCTATCAGTGTCAATTCCTGGGGAGGTGAGCGGGATTCTGTCCTTGGTGCTGCCCAGTACAACCTTTTTTGGACAAGTAGTGACTACTTTCTTGTGACACAAAACTGAAAGGAGACAGCTAATACCTTGATGATAGAATTATATATGTATATATATATACATACACACATATATATTTAAATCTCATCATGACAGAAAAAATGCTTTAATGGAAGAGTCAAATTAAATAGGGAAAAGTCTAATTTTCTGCTCTTTGCTTTGAAAAGCTCGGAGGATTAGTATATGATGGGCAGGAATGGTCCTGGGAGAAAGATCTTCAGGCTTCTGTGTATTGTAAGCTCAAAATGAATCAACAACCAGTGAGGCAGGAGCCAAAGACATGAGCACAGGAAGTGGAGGGCAAGTAAAGCCTCCAAATAAGGGTGCAGCAGAGTGGTTACTGGGCAGGCCTTCTCTGGAGCCTGGGCTGGGTTCTGGGGATTTCATTTAAAAGGTGAAATGAGAGGTTCTGAAATTCTCCTGAGAAGGAACAGGATTGGCTGGAATTATACAGATAAACTGTAGACATGAAAACAACTTTTAAATATGAAAGAACTGGCATGTAAAAAAAAGTGATGTATTGTGTTTTCTTTCATTCCTGTTAAAAATGTAGACTGACCTGCTGGTGGGGGCA
Organism: Solenodon paradoxus; assembly: GCA_004363575.1. Lineage (NCBI taxonomy): Eukaryota > Metazoa > Chordata > Mammalia > Eulipotyphla > Solenodontidae > Solenodon > Solenodon paradoxus. Next base: position 13,387 of record RJWH01000546.1, read on the forward strand.
AGCTCTGTGTTGCTGGGGATGCCCGAGTCAGGGCTGGGATACAGTCCTCTGGAACACAGTGCAATCTGGTTGTCATTTGGCCCAGAGAGAGTCTCTCAACATATCTGACCTGCTCCTTGAAAACAGAGACCATCTCTTATTTATCTTTGTGTCCTTGCCCCAGAGTCTAGCAGTGTCTCCGACTTAGTAAGAGTTCATCAAGTGTGCAAAGCCACAAGGGAGTGGGGGTATCAAAGAGAAAAAACACATGTTCCCTACCTGCCCCTGAAAGAGATTACGGTTCGATTTAAGGAGTATCCCATTGACAAACCAAAAGAAATGTGTGTTCTGGCTGGGGCAGGAAAATTGTTTTAATTCTGACTGCTTGAGTGGGGCGTGGAGGCATGTGCGGGATTCTGACTGGTACTGTGAACATTTTTCTGACAGTGGACTTAATTCTGATAGATGAGTTTGCACGTCAGGCCAGCAGTTGTGGGGAGGGGAAGGGGAGGGTGGTGGGTGTGTGGCCCCTGTACTGAGTGGCTCTCACCTTGGGGAATAGTTGCGCTTTCCTGGCTTGTGGATCTCTCTGGGGCAAGCATAGGCTGGGGGTGGGCAGGAGGGAAAAAAGGAATTGAGGACGAGAGTAGAGTGATGGAAAACACAGCACACATTTAGGAGAGAAGGAGCTCGACTCCATGGAACGTGTGGCTGTGGGCAAGGCCCTTAACTTCTCTGAGCCTCAGCTGCCTCTCTTTCTTCAGGGCTGCACACGTAGTTCCCTTTGCTTCTCCCCTCAACTCTCTGGCACTCGGCCTCTGTTACTCCTCTGGCTTCAGGACTTGCTTTTGGTGTTCCTTCTCTCTGGCAACTTTACTGCTGTCCCGAGGCAGTGCTGAATGCCCCTTCCCAGCCAGAGTACCCTGATCATTATTTCCTGTTTACTTGACTCCCTTCTGAAGGCAGGACACATGGCTTTTTCAACATTCTATCCCCATGGCCTGACAGGGTCTGCATGGAGATGATGCTCAAAGAATAAAAAGGGAAAATAACTCAGTGACCTTCAGCCTGGGCACAGAGTCAGTGGCCAGGACCTGATTCTACTTTAGTTTTTGTATTTTTTTTTAGATGCAGGATTTAATGTTCTGATCCCATAATCCCCACCTGTCACACAACTGCAGTCTTCAGACCGGAAGGAATCTTGGGCGACGGTTATCTCCCTGGTCCACCAAACTGCCAGGCCTGCTCCACCAGCCAGTGCGCACTCCCGGTGCTCCTGTACCTCCTCTTTCCCCTCGTCTGCTCCACCCCCAAGCCCCACTGGTGCTGCCTCCTAACAGTTTCCCAAATCCCATAGTCTCCGGCCACCCCCACTGCCTGCACCCAGGCCAGGCCACCCTCATCTCTTGCCTGCCATGTACCCTTGAGAAAACTCCCTACAAGTTCCCTGCTTTGAGCAGTGCAACCTAACCTAACCTCCATGCTGCAGCTGAGTCTTTTTTATAAACAACACATCTGCCTATGGTGCTGAGCCTTCCAGGGCTGCTTCTAGGACAAATGCTTCCTCATCTGTCACCAGACCCCACCCCAATCCGGCCTCACTCCATTCAGGGTTCCAGCCATACCGATTGCCTTGAACCTCCGTGCCATTCTTTAGCTTGGGGTCTTCACATATTTTATTTCCTCTGCTAGGAATACTCCTTACCTGTCCCCCAATCATGCTTCACCTGGGTCACTTCTATTGCTACTTCAGGTCTCAGCAGGGTGTGTTTTTACTGAATTCCCGTGGCTGACTGTGTGTCCTCAGGTCACTGTCCCACTCATAAGCGAAAGGGTTGCTTGTGCTCAGGGTTACTCTTGGAGTTGAACAGATCGTGCCACTCACTTTGGAGACTGTTGAGTGAGCACCCCTAGAGTCATGCATTGGACACTGTTCTGCTCTTCCCTCCACTGTTCTCTGTGCCCAACTCAGTCCTAGGTGCCTTGGAACTGCTTGATATTGAAGGAAGTCATGAACGAATGAGTGAGGCCAGCCAGGCATCCCTGTTCTCCAGCCCCCAACCCCTTCTCCAGAGCTGTACACTGAGTTGGCACCGCTGTACAGCTGCTCTCATCTTCTGTTCTCTCTGCCCTCAGCTCTCTCACTTCACAATGACACAACCCAGGGGCACAGGGAGGGAGCATGCAGCTCCCTGGGGGGTCCTTTAGGAAAATGACTGCAGCAAGGATTTAAAAAGGCACAGGGGGCTTGTAGCCTGTTCTCTGCCACCATGAATGACTGGTGACCACTGGTGATCACTTGCGATGTCCAAAGTGCATAGAGCTCTATGCTGTCCAGGCCAAGGGACCATGTTGTGGTTGGAGTCCTCGGGGACCATTCTCTTCTGGAGAGCCGTCCCTTTCCCAGCAGATCCCCCAGACCCCGAGCTCCAGGGTCCAGGCTCCCCATGGGCTACCTCTCAAGGAGAGAAGTGGTGGTTATGTTTCCAAGTCATTGAGCCTCAGTTTCTTCATCTATGAAATAGGGGTTGTATCAGAGGGTTCCTTCCCACTCCTGGAGGGCACCAGGAGGCAGCCTACACAGCCTGGTGGTGAAGTCAGGGGCATCAGGGTCTGCCCTTTTGATCCATTTCTTCCAGTTCCAGGAAGAGTACCACATGGTTGCTCTATCCTGTGCCGTGTCTGAGGCCTGGGGGCACCACAATGCAAAAGAGATGATCCCAGCTCTCACATGGCAGCAGTGGGCACTACATGTGACCAGAACTAGCTGACATCAGCAGCTCTGTGTGTGGGGTGCAGCTCAGAGTATCAGCCCGCTGTGGGGCTCACAGCAGGATTCCTGGAACAGCTCTACTTGAGGGAGTGTCTGTGACCTAGGAGTAGCTGAGGGTAGTCCTCCTGCCCCTGCCTGGCTGTAGTCAGGAGAGGTTCCCATGGGCAGCCTCAAGGTCCTGGCATGTTGAGTGTTTTCTGTATTTCTGACAGGTGACAAAGCACAAAGAAGGGTCATAGTTCTGTTCACTGCAGCCTGGCTTCTCCTCTGGGTGTCCTCAGCCTCTTAAAGCTCCTCCTAGCCCCTCCCCAGATTCTCTGCTCTGCACCTCATGTTTAGGTTTGTCTTGTCAAGTTCTGCAGGCACTTACCATGTTTAATATTCTCAAGGGAACAATCCTGGCTCAGAGTAAATCCTTGCTCACATTTGAAGGCCCCACCTGGGCCTAGCTCCGTCATGTCCTCAGCACTGTGAGCCCGGGGTTGGCTGCTTTTCCCACCCCTGCCCCCCGACTTGGCAGTCACCTCTCAGTGGCCCTCGCCAGGCTCAGCCTCTGCATTAACGTGAAAAGAGAGAGCATGTTCTAATTAACACTGAGAGGCTCATTAGAGAGACAGATCCCCCCTCTGCGCCCCCCTCCACTGCTTCTTCTGGCAGGAGCTGAGAGATTGCTCTCGTGGGAAGAGGTGAGGCCACAATTCCCCATGATTCTTAGAGTTTCAAGGGAAGTGCTCAGAGCTGTTCCTTGACCTTCGGGCCAAGACCCCTCCCTCCCTGGGTGGGGGGTCCTCCCTTTCTCCAACCATCTCTCTCAGTTCTCTAAGCTGGTCTTGGTTAAGGACAAGGAGAGTGGATGGAAGGGCCTGTCTGGGGCAGATGGAACAGACCTGAAGCATTGCTAAGTCCTCAGACCCATGGAGAATGTGGTGGGGAATGTGGTGGCAGAGAATAGGGGGAGCAGCATTTGACTCCAAGCCCAGATCTAGAAGAGAGCGTGGATATTTATTTCCCTGCGGCATAGGAAAGACGTCAGTTGAGTTCAAGTTCATAAATACTTATTAAGCCCCAACAGGGCTCTGGCTTAATGCTGGGCATCAGGGATGCAGAGATGGATATGACAGTCCTGCCTGTGAGGTACAGTCTGTAGGTGCTGAGAGAGCATTGAGGGTGGGAAGGAAGCAGTGGGGGCACTGGCTGGAATAAATGGGAGATGGTTCAATGCGTTGGAACAAATGATGGTGCTCCAGCCTCTGAATTGAAGGCCCACAGTGAGCAGTTACTCCTAGCAGGCTCTGCACTGGGTACTAGGTGATTAGAGGATAATGAGGGTGCACCTGAGGCTCCGATAACATGCTCTGATGGAGTATGGGGGGTAGGAGGAGTTAGAGACATATCACAAAGAATGGTGGAGAAAACCAAGGGTCAAAGACAAGCAGGAGACAACATTCTCCACAGGGGCCCAAAGTGGGGACACCCCATGTGATTGGGAGACTGAGGAGGCTTCATGGAGGAGGTATGTTTGAGATAGGTCTTGAGGAAAGGGCAGAAGTTTCACTTGGAGGAAACCCTGGAGGGGTTGAGAGTGGGAGTTGTGGGTGGGGAGAGTACTAACAGGCTGAGAGAAAGGGCCAAGCAAATGCACAGAGCAGGAAAGCCCAGTGTGGGCTGCGGAGGGGCAGGAGTGGAGCAGCACCTAGACTTTTGGGGAGCTAGGAAGGGCCAGATTGCTGAGCATCAGAAAGCCAGGAGGAAGCCTTTATGCTCCTTTGGGCAATGGTCTCGAGTATCAGAAGGTCCATGTTTACAGCTGCTCCTTGAGAATATTGATCAGGGTATTAAGGTCTACAGGGGGAGTAGGTGGGTGTGGGTAGAGGAGTTGAGAAGGAAGCAGAGAAGCACTTAGGAGACTGACAGGGTGATCCAAATAGTGAGTCAAAGAGAGCCCCACATGGTGACAGTCTGATTAAAAGTTCAGAATGATTGCAAAAGGCATGCGGCAGGACACTACAGGAGTTTGTGGTAGAAAAATGCAAAAAATGGGACAAAGGCAGAACCAAGGACACATGCAGTTTCCCCAGCCTGGACGGCATGACAGCCAAGGTGCCATGAGATGAATAAGGAAGTCATTCGCTGGTGTGGGTGAGATGAAGAACAAGAATGGCTTTGCTTGGGTGGGCAGAGGAAAGCACAGGGTATCGAGACTGCTGGTCTAAAATCAAGGTTAAAAATGGTGATTTGGGGTCACTCACCTAATCATTAATGCCACCATCAAATATCGACTACTTTTTAGCACCTACCACGTATTAGGTGCTATGTGAAGTAATGTAATTCCCGTAACAAGCTACAGCGTCTTAATGGGTAAGCGAACTGAGTCAGAGCTATTAAGAAATGTGTCCAAAGCAAGGAAGAGGCAGATTGGGGCCTGGTCATTTCCCTTTTGGTTTGTTAATCAACCCAAACAAGTGAAGTGAGGCTATGACAGTGAATGAGGTTTCAGATAAAAGATGAGAAGAACATCTTTAGAGTTGCCCCAAAGACTCTGCCTGAGATGGTTTTCCTCTTAATTAGTTGCTAATTATCAGCTATTAGGGGCTGCTCTAGTGACTTCAAACATAGAAGTCATGGACGATGTCCATAGGCACATAATGTGTCTGGAGAAGGGAAGATGGCACATATATGCCTGGTAACTAACATGCATCAAGATTTTGTGGTTAGACTATAGGATTGAAGAGCTATATATAGAAGACAGGAAAATGAAGACAGACTGGGTCATGAGAGCTGAGATGACAAAAATATCAAGAGCTACAGAAAACATGGAAGAGAACGGGACATTGGGTTTAGTAATAAAGATCATTGATGACCTTCCTGAGACGGTCTAGTGGTAGAAGGAGGTAGGCTGCAAGGAGTCAGGACATAGGGGTGTGGATCAGCAGTTTGACATTTGCTGATGGATCACGGTGGAGCATGTAGACTAGTTGTTTAGGAAGGTCCCTGGAACATAGAAAGAGGCTGGACTGGTGCTCCAGAGCAGAGAGGAGAGCAGCTATGTTTTATCCCAGGGAGATCTGGCTGAGTGTGTAGGCAGATGTAAAGGGGTCAATGTCAGGTGGAGGTTAGACATGCAAACAAAGGAGAGGATGAAGTGAACTTACCAAGGAGGCAAGAGAGGGTGAAATCATTGATTCTGGGAGAGGAGAGTTATGGGTCTTTTTTTTTTTTTTTTAAGGAAAGGTACAGGCAGGAATGAAAGTAAGTAGGCAGACAGGCAGGAAGAGAGAGGAGGAAGATACACTTTATTTTATTTAGTTGTTCATTTTAGTTGTTCCCCGCTGGTCCTGGGGTGTGAACTTGGGTCCTTGGAGGTATGTAGACTGCACCCAGCCAGAGTTGGTGGATCCAAGTGCTACTTCACCAGGGTGCACCTTGGAAAGGTTTTAAGAGTCACCAAGATAACTTTGGAGCTAATTTATTTATTCGATAAATACTCATTGAAGGTCTACTATACACTGGAAACTCTCCAAGCACTGGGAGTTAAGCGGTGCCTATGGCAGGAAAAGTCTGCTGTCTTGAGACTTACAGTTTAGTGGAGGACTTGGCGGAACAGATTCATGAATTCACACTGGTTGTCTTCTCTGCATGGGTAAAGTTGGACATTGGCTGATAGACAAAGGCTCCTAGGGTTATCTTAGCCAACCTTCTGCCCCCAACCTGGATGACATTATGCCAGGGGGATGAACCTCTTTAGCATTTTGGAAACATCTTTTGGCAATGGACTTCATACTTTCTGTTGCCAGTAACATCTCACAGCTTACTCTTGGGTCCAAGGTTCCCCTGGATGTGTGAAGAGGTAGGAAAGAGATGCGGTGCGTACCTGGGGTCATGACTCTTGGTGCCTGGGGAGAGGTAAAAGGCAGGTAGATATGGAGAAAGAAGGAGTAGGTACACAGTCAGATCCCCTCACTCTCTACAATTCCCCCAGGCAAGACTTTCCTGCCTAAATCAAGGTCAATCTCCATTCCAGAGTTCAGAGAACCTGCTAGAGTCCAATAAAGAGAACTGAATTTGGCTATGTTTTTCCTTCCTGGTATGATTTCCACAAAAGCAGAAGAGAATGCCTCGGGACAGATACCTATGCTTTTCTGAAGCTCCTGGGTACATGCGGTCATACATAGATAAAGGAAAGACTCGTTCGGCAACTGTCTAATTACCTGGCAGGCAGAATTGTAAGAGGGCTCCCACGATTCCTGCCTGCTTCCTTTATGAACACATCCCAGTCTCCTATCCCATCCCCCATGTGGCCAGGACTAGAAAATCTGATGGGCTATTAACTGTTGTGATTAGGTCACTAGTCAGCTGATGTTGAATAATTCAAAAGGGAGACGTCCCAGGTGGCCAGACCTCATCAGATGACCCCTTTAAATAAATGACATATCAAACAGATGTTCTCCTGTTGGCCTTGAAGGGATCAACTCCTATTTGGTGAAGAGGGCTGCGTGGCAAAGAACCACAGAGCAGGCAGCTTCTAGAAAGAGTGTGTCAGCCTTATTGTCTAAGGTACTGAATGCCGTCAACAACAGTGGGCTTTAAAGAGGGCCCTGACCCTTAAATGAGATTGCAGGGCCCTCTGGCACCTTGATTTCAGCCTGGCGAGATCCAGGACAGACAATCCTGTTGAGCTGCTCACAGACTATGACCTGCAGAGAGTTGTAGGACTATGAGAAAATAAACGGGTGTTGTTTTAAGCCTCCAGGTTTGTGTTAATTTAAGCAGCACTAGATAAGTTACACTTGGTGTCATCTGTTGTTCTTTAAAGAGGGAGGCAGGTAAAACCGAAGCCATACAGACAGGCAGGAAGAAAGACAGGAGAAAGGAAGAGCCCTTTTTATTTCTTCCTTTGAGGGGAGATGGGAAAGAGCACAGAAAGGTGAGACAGGAAGAGTAAAGACAGCGTTGAGGATGCTTCATTTAACCTGGGAGGCCTCAGGCCGTGGCACGCTGGAAGTTTTCAGACTTGAGCCCTGCAGTGTCCCCCAACTGTGCGTTCCTGGGCCCGGCCAAAGGCTAGCCGGGTGACTCCCTGAACCAAGGAGTGGAGGACCGCCACCACCATCTTTCGGAGGGGCTGTAACACCCCTGGCCTGACTGCACCCTTCTCTGTCCTTGCTGCAGATTGAAATGCTAGAACACAAGTACGGGGGCCACCTGGTGTCCCGGCGGGCCGCTTGCACCATCCAAACAGCCTTCCGCCAGTACCAGCTCAGCAAGAACTTTGAGAAGATTCGCAACTCGCTTCTGGAGAGCCGCCTGCCCCGACGGATCTCCCTGCGCAAAATGCGCGCGCCCACCGCAGAGAGCCTGGCTGCGGAGAAGGCGCTCATGGAGGGCTACGGCCTTATGGGGCTGCCGCTGGTGCGCTCGCCCTCCCTGCCGCCCACCTTTGCAGGCACGCTCACCGAGCTGGAGGACTCCTTCACTGAGCAGGTGCAGTCCCTGGCCAAGTCCATCGACGACGCCCTCAGCACCTGGAGCCTCAAGACCATGTGCTCCCTGCAGGAGAGCGGCGCCTACCAGATCCACCAGGCGCTGCACGCGGGCGCTGGGCCCCCGGGCCTGCAGGCCCAGATGCCGGAGCCGGAGAGTGTCCTCCCGGGTCCTGGTGAAGAGATCGCTGAGGCCGCCTGCCTGCCTCCGGGTCACAGCAGCACCCTCATGATGGCCTTCCGGGATGTCACTGTGCAGATCGCCAACCAGAACATCTCTGTCTCCTCCTCCACAGCGCTGTCAGTGGCCAACTGCCTTGGCACGCAGACAGCCCAGGCTCCTGCAGAGCCATCAGTGGGCAAAGACGAACAGGGTGAGACCCGGGGACAGGAGGTTCCAGTGGCCCCCACCCCGAGTCAGGGGGACAAATCCGTTGAGAGCACCTGTGCCGAGGCCGGGGATGTGGAGGACCTGAGCGCCAACCCGCCTGTGGATGTGGAGGCGGTGCTGGAGGAGGCTGCCATCCCCGAGGCAGAGGTGGAGGAGGCCGGAGAGGTCAGGAAAGAGGCTGAGGCCGAGGCCGGTGACACCTTGGAGCAGCTGAGCAGCAGCAGCACGTCCACCAAGTCTGCCAAGTCGAGCTCTGAAGTATCAGCCTCCGCCTCCAAGGAGGCCCTGCAGGCCATGATCCTGAGTTTGCCGCGCTACCACTGCGAGAACCCCGCCAGCTGCAAGTCGCCCACACTTTCCACTGACACGCTGCGCAAACGCCTCTACCGCATCGGCCTCAACCTCTTCAACATGTAAGTGAGCAGTGGCTTCGGAGCTCTGGTGAATCCAGGGATGGCGCCGGAGAGAGGGAAACGGGGGCGGGGTGGGGGGCTGCATTTAGTGGTGACGAGGGTGCTAGGCAATTTACCACATTGTCCAAGGGTCCTCCCAGGCAGTGTGTGTGCCCTGCCTGACGCTTGAGGCCATCTGTATGCATCCACACTTTAACTGTTCTGAAATTACCTGAAGAAGGATTAGGAACCAAACAGCACATCAAACCCATGTTTCACAACTACGCTTCAGGTGAAGCAAGGGTTTGAAAAATCAGAGCACTTAAAAGAAAATTCAGTACTGAGTAAATAACAGTGCAGGTTGTATGAAGATTAAGCAGAAGTCTTTCAGGTAGATCATGAAATTAGGGAAACAGCATTATCTCATGGGCTTGAGAGATGAGACAACGAGGAAAGGAAACAGGAGGAAAGATGAGGGACTGGGCAGGGGAGACAGGAGGCAGTGTCAGGAATACAGGTAGAAAGCAGGAGGCGGATGGGATAAAAGGAGGAGAAGGAAGCAAGGAAGGGCATGTGAAGCAAGCCACGGTGGAGCAGAAAGGGAACAGGAGAAGGGAAGCAGGGAAATGAATGCCTGCTACAGCTCAGAGCCCACAGCCAGAGCCTCCAACTAGAACTTTGCTTGCAACCAATGTCAAGGCCAGTGGCAAGCAGGAGAGAACAGGCATGTTCCGCCCCTGGAAATTTCAAGTACACGAGGCACTCATCTCTTCCCTCCACTAGCCCCTTCCTTCACAGCCAGGAAACACATTCCTCCTGCCCACATCAACATTCTTCTATTCACTCAACTGTTATTTATATATGAGTGCCAGGCCCCATGACCGCAAAGATGAGTAAGACACATCCCGTGGTCTTAAGGAGCTTATATTCTAGGGAGCATAGTTACTCTTGGTAAGTCATCTTACATAAAGCATCAGCAATTTCCCAATGATACCTAGAGACAGCATTGTGATGCTGTTTTACGGAAAAGCACACAGGCTCATACCAGCAAGGTTGTATTCTGTTAAACAGCTAGTAAGTGGCCGGCTTAGGCGAAGCCATCTCTGTGTGACTCCCAATCCACTGCTCAGTCTTTGACACCAGGTGGATGTCCCGGTGAGCACAGCTCCGACCCCGACACATCCACAACATCACCTCTGCCTGCACACAGATGCTCGGCTACCTCGGGACAGCGGTTCCATCAGTTGTGAAGGATCAGCTTTTTTTTTACCCAGTGTGTCGTGGGCTATTACTTTGGTAAAATACAGTAAAAATGAATTGCTAGAAAAACAATTACATGCTTGGTTGTCCCCAAAATGTCAAAGTGCTATCAAAGGTTCTAAATGCTTACCCTGTTTCTGTACTTCTCTTCTCCTGACCAGTAAGAAACAGTTCAGAGAGCAGCAAGGGTTTGCAGAACGCACTGTGAGCACATTTGCCTTAAGACATCATGCCCACACCCACACCCACACCCTCACATGGAGACTCCAGTCTGAGAAAGGAAACGCAGAGCAGGATTCTTGTATCCACCTTTGACAGGGAAATGGGGTGTGGTGGGGGAATCTATCTCTATTCCCAATCTCACTCTCCCCTGATTCCAGGGCGCATACTGGGTATGGATAACACACAGGATACAGGAAGATAGGAAGGGCTTTTTTGGCAGGGGTTGGGGACCTCAGGGTAAATCCAGTGTGGGTGAAGTCGGGAGAGAGAGGGGATGTGTCTCCATGTGCTGTGGAATCCACTTTTCTTGGCCAGACTGCTACTTCTCTTCATGCCCGTGTGGGGAAATTCAGGTGCTTCTCAGGGGTAGGAATCCTTGCAGTTCCTGGAAATTCTTCCCAAGGACATCTAGGCACTTTTATGGATTCTGTGAATTGGAAGAAAGGGAGGAAGGAAGCCTCTGGTGACCCTGACTCACTATTCTTCCTCTCACTTCCACCCCCAGAAACCCGGACAAGGGCATCCAGTTTCTGATCTCACGTGGCTTCATACCTGACACCCCCATTGGAGTGGCCCATTTCCTGCTCCAGCGTAAGGGCCTCAGCCGGCAAATGATTGGAGAATTCCTGGGTAACAGCAAGAAGCAGTTCAACCGCGACGTGCTAGAGTGAGTGCCTCACCCTCTGGACTCCCATCCCCGCACACCTGCCCAGGACCTCTGGGGTCCCCTGCCCTCAGCTAGGGAAGGACTCAGGCCCTGAGCCTGAATTCTTAAGCCTAGGTTATTTCCCAGAAAGCCTTGCTCTAGTTCAAGCAGCTCCCTGATTGGCTCCAGGAGGCAGAACCACCTTTGCCTCTAGCCAATCACCACATCTCAAAAGTCATGCAGGGTACCCCTGGAGGCTCCAGGATAGCAAGGGTCAAAGTAAACCCCCCTCCCCAGCAGGAGATCAGCCTGGAGAAGAAGAGGGCTGTGGCAACTGACCTTTCCCTGGTGAACTGGCCCCTCAGCCTACCCTCTCTCTGCCACTTGTCCTGCCTCCAGACAACACCCTCCCCAAGCTCTGCCCCCAGTTTCCCACACAGGCTCATTTTGATATGACTGGTGGCAAAAACAAAACAAAACAACAAAAAAAACAAAAAACAGGAAAAAGAAAAGGTTAGGCAGAGGGTTTTAGAACAAGAAAAAAGAAAATTCCATAATTTCAATCATAGATTGACCACCAAGATAAGAGCAACCAAAGAAAATTGTTTTAAAGTTCAGTAGCTGGGGCTGGAAGCAGGAAGGGCTGCCTTTGCTAGTGCTCAGCCTGGTCCGTGTGAGCTGGACAGTCTGTTCATACTGCTCTCCAGCACCCCAGGAGCAGCAGGGCAGGGGCTGGCATTCCTTGGGGCTGAGGAGCAGGACCTTGAAGGCACTCCTCTCTTGGTGAAAAGAGTCCGAGACCCTAGGAAGTCTGCTCTGGGTCCCTGGCACTCCCTGTTCCTTCTCTCCCACTGAGACCCCTCAGCTCATGTTCAGTTCAAGGTCACCATTCTGTAGGAGCTGCTCCCATGTCTCTGCCCTCTCTCTCTTTGGGTACAGTCAACAGAAATGTTTCCCTGGGGGTCATAAGAGAGCCTCCCCTTTATACTTGCACCTGGAAGAGCCAGGGCCCACAACAAGGGGCAAGAGGGCTCCTGCGCAAAGATTTAGATGCATGGGAGTCACCCATCCTGCCTGCATAGTAGCTAATGTCTCTGAAGTGGGAACTCATAGAGACATGGCTTCCACTGATGGTCTTGGTGCTGCGTCTTTAGACAAGTTACTGCTCTCAGAGCCTGCATTTCCATACCTGTGTGTGGGGGTGGTTTGGATTATGAGGCGTAGACCACTTGCTCTTGGGAATCCCTATCATATTTCCAAATTCATTGATAAGTTGGTTGTCTGAGTACGATCAGATAAGTGGAGGCTTGGACCTGTCTGAGGTACCTTAAAATCTCTGGATGACCCTTGTTGGTAGAACCCAGTTGCTGCCTCTCTTTCTCCGTGGCTTTGGCCAATCTGTTGGCCCTTTCAGAACAAGAGTGCCTCCCAAGAGAAAGTGAACCGGTGAATGTTCAATGTGTCGCTTCCCGCCTCCCCCTTTTCCTTTGAGTCCCCCGCCCTAACCATCACTCCTACTACACTGAGCATCCTCAGGATAGGATAGAAAGGAGAAAAATCAAGTTTTCTCGGCTCCCTCTTTCCTGTTTTCCCTCCATCCGATTCATCTCTCTTGCCTTTTCATTTGCTCTTGTCCCATCTCCAGTCCTTAGGTGAGTGAAGGTGCTATGTTCCAGCTCTTCTTTCTTTCCCACTGGCCCCCAATATGACCCTCCTCTGTCTCTCTGCTCTGTGGCAGTGGTGACGGCTTCTCTCAGAAGCCCTGTCTGTTGTCTGTTGTCTTCTGCCTTCTGCAGTCCCCCTGTGGCCCGGCCCTGGAATTCTAGCCTGCCAGGCCCACGTTGACCCAGAGTGTTGGGAACAAGTGTTTTTTTTCTCCAACCCAGGTGCTCTGTGTGCAGCATAATGAAAACTAATTGCCATCCTCCCTGTGAGGCTGAGTGTGTGGGCTGGAGACTCAGACCAGCCCTGCATCCTGTGCTGGGGAGGGCGGCTGGGCTGGGCACTGGGCTGGCAGCTGAGGCAGGGAGGGAGCAGTTGTGGGATGAGGAGGCAGTGTGGTAGAATGGGAGAAATGACTGGACCTGAGCAAGGGCCCAGCTCTGAACCCTGGCTCTGCTCCTCACATGCTGGGGAGTTTTTCCATGTTGCTTCTGCTGCAGGCTGGATTTCCTCATCTCTAAAGGGAGAGGCTTGGGCCGTGTGATCTCAAAGGTTCCTGCACTGCCTACAACTTGATCTGTTTTCCTGTTCCCTAGTGCATTTGTAGTATACTGGCATCGTGCAGAATCATTTGCCATCATCACTGAGGTCATGCTTTGTCACACCGCCAGAGCATCCTGGAGCAGCAGTGCAGGGATGCCTGGGTTCATGGGAGAACAAGCTGACCATTCATCATTCGTTCTAGAAACACTGAGTGCCTACCGTGTGTTGGGATTGGAGGAGGGGTGGGGTGGGGTGTGTGTGCGTGCGTGCGTGTGTGTGTGTGTGTGTGTGTGTGTGTGTGTGTGTGGTGGAGAGACATCTCATGCCTTTGAAAACTTATAGGTCAGGTGTCAATGGGGAGAGAGGAGAGGAGAATCATGGACTGAGTGGGGAGGCAGCAAGGATCCTCCTGCAGCCACTCTGGGTTTGTGGGGTTGAATGCAGAACTGAGTCCGGATTCTGCCCCTGTGACTACCTCCATCCCTTGTGCTGGATTCGGTAGCCACATTGGTCCTGGGCTCCGAGGCCTGGCACACTCAGCCTCTGCATCGATAGTTCCACAGAAGGGAGCCCTCCTTCCCCAAGGCTGCAGTTTGCCGACTCCCTGGTCTGTCTCCTGGAGTGCCGGGAGAAGACAGAGTTGCAGAAGAGCCAGGCACTATCAAGGAGCCTGGATGCTGGGGATTTGGGCTTCTCCCTGTCACTCAAGCCAGCTACCCAGAACCAACTCCCACCAGAGCAAACACACATAATGACAAAGTCACCCTGTGCCATTTGCCTAGGGCTGGAAGGCTTCATTGAGATTCTCTGAGGCTTCCCTGCCCCCTCCCGATGACATTCAGCAAGTCACATCCGTCTGTACAAAGCTGTTTGTGGAATAAAAGGACATAAATCACCCATCCCCTTGGAGACCAAGGGAGCCAAGTCACACCACTCTCTGAGGAGCAGCCAGGCAGGAAGGGAAGAGTCTGGAAGTCTCTCTGTGGGGAGGGGCAGGACCCCCTACTCTTGAGTGGTGGAGATGGGGCGGAACAAGGGGAGAGGCTGAGCGGGAGCTGCCTCAACTGCTGACCTATACTGCGCATCATGGTGTCTCCAGTATCAGGACTTAACAGTCTTTGAAGCTGACCCCTCCTCCCTGTGTGTCCTATTTCTACAGAAGACACATTCCAAGAAGGAATGGATTCAACCAGACTTCATCAAATGTTAATAGAAGGCATTCTGAGCTCAAAGGACCATGTCTATTCCTGTGTCAATTACAGGACTTTTTTTTAAAGGGAGAAACCAGCTGCAGTTTCCTAATATGTCAAATGGTGGTAATAGTATCCACCTCCTGTGAATTAAATTTCTAAGATGTCTATAAGGGGCTTAACTCAGTGCCTAATGCCTAGTAAGTTCTACTGTTAGCTATTTTATTACCTTTCCCACTTGAAAGCACAAGGCATTGGGTATCCCCTTCCCAATACAGGGAAACCTCAGCCATCTGGTTTGAGATTCTGTCTACTCCCCAGATGAGATGATGCCAGGAAGGGGAGGGACCCTCATCGGGGCCACGTTGTACTCGGAGGAAGCCCTCCCTGGTGCTGAGGAGAGGAAGGAGTCCGAAGGCAGCCAGGGCTGGGATCCCCTGGGGCTGGAAGCTTCTCAGTTTTCACATGGCTGGGAAATTTGGCTCTGCTCTATTTCCCTTCTGAAATGTTCGCTTCAGCAGGTTTGAAGGCCAGAGGATGGGGAGATGTTCCGTGCTGCCTGTGAGCAGTCTCTTTTCTGGCCTGGGTGACCTTTTCTGATGTGAATCTCTCCCCGTGGCCCCCTGCCCCCCCTCCCCCCACACACACACTCCATGGCACAGGTGCCTGTCATTTCCATGGAAATACAACTCAGCTTTGGGGCTGAGTTGCCAAAAGAAAGTTTCCTGGGTGTGCCTTCTTTCGACACCATTCTTTGTTAAATTCCATGACATATCAGAGTTTGACGTTTCAGTCAAATTGCATTATTTCATTTCCATGGAAATGTGTTGGCCAGAGTGTAACAGATTTGTTCTTCTTAGGGGACATTTAGAAATGAAGACAGATCGTCACACTCAACAGGCTGGAGGGCTCTGGCCTTTCATGGCTAGGAAGAAATTTTTATTATTTGAGAGCATCCTGCCTATTATGCCAGTGTGTAATCTCAGAATGGCCAGCTTATTCCTGAGGAATTCCCAGAGGAAGAGGAGCACATGCAGGACTCAGGTAGGCCCTTCTGGGCCTGGAGGCTGGAAAGAAACCTGGGACTTCAGCGTTTTTCAAAAAATGCTGTGACTATCCAAAAGAATGAAAGTAGGGGGCCTCTCCTAAAAGTAGTATCTGGGTTTCTGGCCTTGACGCCTAGATCTCTAGTGCCCTTCCCCCACCACACACACACACACACACACACACACACACACACACACACACACACACAGAGATAAGAAATTCTTAATAATAGTCGTGAGTGTTTAAGACCCACTTACTCCTGTAGAGTTGAGATTCCCTCTGGCTTGGCCACATTAGCATATAAATTTGGCTTTTGCACAAAAATGAATATACCCACCTCCCAATTCCTTCCTGATTACTGAGGCCCTAGCTCTGGAGTGGGGGGGGTGGGGGGGATGGGGGATGGTGTCTCTCAGTTCTTGTATGATCTTCGGGTCAGGCTGCAACCGGCCACTCTGAAGCAGGACCTCTTCCTGGGGAAGAAGTTACACACCTGCGTTTTCCAGGAAGGGATGTGAGAGTGAACAGGCCATCAGGTGTGATCATGGCAGCTCACATCTGTCAAGTGAGTACCAGGCATTGTTCCAAGACCCATACACACAAAAGCACATTCCATTTTCACCGCTACTCCCTGACATGCGTGCTGGTGACTGTACCAAATGAGGAAACTGAGGAACAGAGAGGTTAGTTGCCTTTCTTGCAGTCATAGAGCTAATCACCAGCTGAGCTCTGAAGCCAGGCAGATGGTTCCATCACCCAACCCCCTAATCCTACACCATCCTGGTACTTCATCCCAGAGTAGTGGTGCCTGGCTGCCCTTTCAGACCCTGGATGTGAATGGTGGCACTGAGGAACCCGTGAATGTCAACTAGTCCAGAGTCTCATTTGACCTGGACAGAAACTGAAACCCAGAGAGAAGAAAGGACTAGTGACTGGTCAGGGGCAGGGAATGCCATCAAGTCCCACCTTGTCCCTTACTCATCTTTACTTACTCTGCTCTGATCCGCTCATCTGAGAAGAAAGCGGAGCTGAGAAATTGATCTATAAATCTCAAGAGGTCTAAGCTAGATTCTGTCTCTTCTTTTTAAAGGGTCAGTGGATGGATATCTAATGATGTAATTTCAGGCAGAGCTCACTGGTAATGAGAGAAAGAATCTTCTTGGTACCTGAGCTAGAGAGAACTTCCATCCCGCAGACTCACCCGGGGTGTCAGCTCAGACTTGGTCTCCAGGTGCAGGACTATATCATTTGCTCAACTCTGTTATATACCAGGAACATTACATACATTGTCTCCTTGAAAACTCCCAACCACCCTGCCCATTAGCTGGTATAGGTGTCAGTTCCATTCTATAGATGGGGACAGCAAGACACAGAGAAGCTAAGTGCCTTGAACTGAACATTTCAACGTGGAAACAAGACTCAAACTCAAGTGCGTCTGACAGCAGAGGTGGAGCTTCTTCCCACCTAACCACTATCATCGGCCTGGAACACGGGGTGTCACAGCGTTCCCAATGGCTGTAGCAGTATCGCTTGGAAACTGCTCAGTAATATCAGTTCTCAAACTGTACCCCTGGTCCACTGAGGCAGAAAATCTGGAGGTAGTGCCCACCATGTGTGCATTCACAAGGCTCCCGGGGGGTTCTGGGACACCTCAGGTTGAGGATCAGATGGGTGCTTCTGAGTCCAGCAGGAGAGAAATTGCCCCAGGCATCCACGGTACTTCTAATCTGTTTGGATAAGTTGAGTGCTGTTGGTTCTTGAGTCCACAAAGCAAGACTGGCAGTCATTTATGCTTTTTTTAATTATAATCTTTTATTGAAGTAACACTGCTTTACGGCATTAGGTAAATTTCAGGTATGCATCTTCACAAATCAACATCTGTATGTACCACAGCAAGTTCCAGCAGAATCGTTCTCCAGAGGTCACCTTCAACAAGATTTACATTGTTGTCATGCCATCCTCAACAGGAACCAGGTCCTCCTACATCAGCTTCTATTTTTCTAGCCACTTTGCACTTTCCCAAAAAGTGACCTTGTTGGGCATGTTGTGAGTTCTGATGGGCAGAAGGGACTCTGTGGAGGATGATCGGGTACTTTGAATTGACTTGCATGAGCCCAGAACTTGCAGAAATAAAACCAGGATTCCTCCATCCCGCAGCAGTGGGCGGTTTCATTTTCCATCCTGATCTGGAGCACAAGTCCCAAGTGTGCAGCTGCGCACACCCCTCTCCCTGCCTCAGCCTGCTCCCCACCTTCCTTCCCTGTCTTTACTTCTCTTCCAGCCAATTAAAACTCCCTGCTATCATTACCTATTTTCAGCTTCCCACCAGTTCCTTTGTCTGCTAGACACCATCTTGCTCTCATAAAAAAAAAAAAAAAAAAAAAAAAGGCGAGATGACGAAATTCATTTTGATCACAGCCACATACAACGCTTCATTTCCCTGCAACACAAACTAAGGCCGTGCACAGCAGATCCACGTTAACAAGCAATTTTATGCAAGACTGTACCTGTGTATACAGTCACAGGGAGCATCTGTGCTGGTCCTTCCTTAGCCCTTCCTGTAAGGCACTCGCACAGCCCTTGCAGAACCCACAGGAAAGAGGGGCCTGAGCAGTAGCCGCAAAACTCATGACTCACTTGCCAGCAGCATCCTGTCCACAGGCAGGTCCAGACGTGCTCTGTTGGAAGCAGCCTAATCCACACACACGTTTGTTCCTTCTCATCATTCGCAGCACTTGCAGCTGATGGTAGAAGGAAGCACGGTGAATGCCTGACTGGGATCCACGAGACCATCTCCCGGGCAGCTGTGCCCAGGGCTGGGGGCCATCTGCAGATAATCCTGGCAAAGCAGGCTACCGAGCAGAGCTTCCAACACTGCAGGCCACTGCGCTCCCTCCCCTCCAGCTGACAACATGCTCTCAGTCCTGTTCCTTCACCCAGTTGGTCTCTCATTCATTCATCCTGCAATGTTTGTTGAATCCGCAGATACACCAGGGATGCAGAGATGAAAAGAACTGTCTCTGTCCTGAAGCAGGGCATGGCCTAGTGGGAAGGCAGGCAGGTGATGCTCTCACGCTGGGAGATGAATGCGATGGTAAAAGGCATGTCCAGGGTACAGTGAAGGTCCAGAGAAACTACTAGAGAGATCTGTAGCTTAACAGACGCCTGCAAGGTTGGGGTTGGACAACAGGAAGAAAGACCAGCTCGTGCAAATGTGTAGAGGCTTGAGAGCAGATCTGCAGGGGGAGCCTGTACGCTTATGGCCGGAGAAGCTGGCAGGAGAACAGACAGGGCCTTTGCTTGCTCTGCTGAGGAATTCATTTCGGGAGTGGGAAGCCCTTGGGAAAATATAAACAGAGAAGTGAGAGATAGGACTGAAGGAGGGTGCCGGAAGAATTGTTTTGGAAGATGGCTTGGAGGCAGGGCGGCTGCTAGAAGACTATTGCAGTCACAGTGGCTCTGACAAAGGAAGAGGCCCCAATCCTGAGCAGTTGTACAGAGAGGCAGCAGGGCCTGGCAACTGGTGTGGGAGGAGAACAAAGGCGGCCAGAAAGCACAGTGAACAGTCCCTGAGCTGATGGGAATGCAGAACACTCAGTCTTTGCATGTGATTATGTTGATGCTTCAGGCCTACTAGAGTAATTTGTGTAAAACGTACTAAATAAACATGCGTAGATTTCCAGTCTAGGGGTGAGGGAGATGCTGGACTGGGGGACATTCCATCTAAAGAATTCCTCAAGCTGGGCGCTGTCAAATATTGATTCAGTCCGAGTTAACATATGAAATACCAGGTTAAACGTGAAGTATAGACAAATGACTTCCCTGCAAGAGATGCTAGCACAACCTGTGGACTTGGCAATCGTGCCCAGTGTTGGCACCCAGACCAACTCCACCGGGAAGGCTCAGACAGGGCTGGTCAGCTTCCACTCAGGTGCACAGTGCTGATGATTACACCAGCCCTCTGCACTCAGCGGTGCCATTGCTTGC
This sequence comes from Solenodon paradoxus, assembly GCA_004363575.1. Lineage (NCBI taxonomy): Eukaryota > Metazoa > Chordata > Mammalia > Eulipotyphla > Solenodontidae > Solenodon > Solenodon paradoxus. Next base: position 32,959 of record RJWH01000546.1, read on the forward strand.
CGTGTTTCTTTTATAAACAAGATAGATCAACCAAAAAGAAATGATCTAGTTCGTGACTAATAATAAAATAATGAGGCGAACTCATTGCAAGTGATTGGCACAGAAGAGTGGCCACGCAGGTGGCGCTTAGAGTCGTTGGGATGGGGGAGGCCACTTGAGAGCGGTTTGAGAAGGGAGACGGGACCTAGCATCAGCCCTGAGATAGCAGTCCTGTGGAGGAGGTCGCTCGTGATGGAGGGCGGCCCCCAAGAGCAAGGAGTCACGCTGGGGGAGGGATTGGTCCTCTGCGTGTACTCTGTGTACAACTCAGCTCCGACGCTGCAGGGAGGGCGGTCTTGCAGCCTCTGTGCGGACGGACAGTGAGGTCGCTCCTCACATGGGACTCTGCAGCACTGGCCTTGGCCCCTCACAGACTCCCCTTGGGCATCTGCGTAAGGGAACAGCCCCAGGGGAGAGACACAGAGCTGGGCAGGCTTGTCTGGACCAGGGATGCCAGTAAGAAATGCCATGTATGTAGTATCCCTGCGGGGCCGGCTCTCTCATGAGCTTCAGTTTTCTCGTACGTAATGAAAACTCACGATGGACCGGTTAATATCACACAGGTTTGAGAAGAGCAAGACACTGAGCACTTAGGAAAGCTCCTAAACAGAACACTATTCAGTTAATGGCGCTTCTCCTGCTGGTAACACCACCCAGAGGGGAGGAGGACGCCTTACCAGACCAGGAAGGCCAAAGCGTGCTCTTGCCAGTCTCGTGGGAGCACGGAGCAAGCCTTTCTGGGGTCTTAGTCTGGCCTTTGTAAAATGGGGAGACTTTATACCAGGAAAGGCCAACCCAAAATGGTGAGCTTTTTCCCCCAAAAAGGTGACGAAAGAGGAGAGACGGTGGCTGACTGTCCTGGGCAAGGCCGTAGGAAGGATTTGGGACCTGGCAACAACCGGCTCCCCACAAGGATTCCAAGGTGGCAAAGAAAGGGGGAGAGAGGAGCTGTTCAATCAGGGAAATGGCTGGAACTGGTGGGAGAAGAGAGAAGAGGCCCCACATAGACGAAGCTTCTACTCAGGGAGTGAGGAGTCCTGCTGTGGAAGAGGCGAGGGTGGGGGCGCTCCCAGGATGCAGCAGGCCCCTGCGGTGAGGGTGGACACAGCACCTGCACCTGCCCAGGAGGCACAGGACCCTCGGGGTGGCACAGGAGCCCGGTGGAGCAGCAGCCACTGCTGCGAGCTGTGTTCCCAAACCTCTGGGAGTGGTCTGCACCACCTGCGGGTAGGGAGGCTTTAGAGACAGACCGGGTTCTCTCTGCATCAGAGGTGTCAGAGCAGGGGGAGCCCTGGGAGTTCCCAGGGTGACCCATGAATTGCTGGACTCTCATTTGATATTATTACTTTTTTTTTTTTTAAGAGAAGAAGGAAGAGAGAGGAGGAAGAAGCACTAGGAAGGAAGGGAGGGAGGGAAGGAGGAAGGACATTATTAATTTTTTTTTTTTATTATCCCCAGCCCTCCACCTGGTCTCAATCCTGCGTCCTTGGGCTTCCCATGGTCTCTGCCTCAGCTACCAGCCTAGCACCTGAGCTACTAGGGTGTGTCTGGACTCACATTTTAATGCCTCCACATGGTGGGGTACCCCTCCTACTCTTGCACTTGGTCATTCATTTTTCATTTTAAGAATCGGCAGTAGAGCTTCCGAGAATGCTGATTCCCAGGCTCATCCAACTAGTTTAGGCCTTAGATCTGGGGGTTGAGGGTTCCTCAGAACACACAGAAAGATGTCATTTGCAGAGATGCTCCTGCCCAGGCCCAGGGGTCTCCCCTGAAGTTCACCCCATGAGGTGGGTCCAGGTTGATTATTGCCATGTCCCCATCATGTGTGACTGGCGACTACCCCCTGGTCCTTGATGCTGCTGGCTCCCTGCTCCCGAGTTAGCTGAAGCCCTGCACGAAGACTGGGTTACAGGCGCCCGAGTGAGGTGCTGGAAACGAGGCTGTTGTGCTTGACTGAGCAGACCCAGCCCTCTCCTGCTGCTCCCCCTGCCCCTCAGCACCCAGGCTCCAGGCACCAATCACCCCTTCACTGGGGCCCTGTGTGGGGCCCTGAGCCCCAGGCTGGGCTTGCAGTGTGAGCACACTCGTCCTCTGTGGGGCGGGGAGGCAGGAAGGGAACAGGGCACTGATGCCCAGGTTGTGACACTGGCCCAGTCCGCAGGACCTCAGGGTTCAGAGACCCCTGAGAGCAGGACCGGGCAAGAGGTGTCAGGACCAGAAGGGGCTTGTCCTGCACAACAGCTGGATACGCACCTGCGAGCCCATGGGCAGTTCTGGAGTTGGCCAGGCTCTCAGTCACAGTCGGCCAGGTTGAGGCCTGGTTTCTACCCGCTCGATCTTGCAAGAGTTGGGGGTGTCCCTGAGGTGAGAGAGTGCAATGTGGCTGCTCAGGCCCACTCAGTTCTGTCTGTGGCATTTTCCTCTCCTTCATCCCTTTCTGTCTTTGTCTCAGTTCTCTTGCTTTCTCCCGTTGTCTCTGCTTTTCTCTTGTTCTTCATCTCCCCCTTTTTGTGGTTATCTTTCTCTCATCCCTGTTTTCATTCTCTCTCTCTCTCTTTCATCCTCTCTCTCTCTCACACACACACGCACTCATGCATGCACTCACGCACACAGTCTCTCTCTCCTTGTCTCTCTGGCTCTGTCCCTCTGTCCCTTGCTGTGGAATCCACAGCTACCCTCCTCTGACCTCACCGTGTGGCTCAGTCAGACTAGCTTCCTAACTCCTGACCGGGTGACAAGGACACACAGATGTCCCACATCTTGTCCATCTCCAATACCCTGACACTGACATGGCTATTTCTCATACTCGGGCCCAACTCCTGCCTCCACCTCCCGGCCCCACCCTCTCACACACTCACCATCCAGATGGACAAGCCTGAAGAAGGCTGGGACTGGCCAAGCAGAGGTTGGGGGCCTGGCCTAATGACAGCCATCTGCCCTGCCCTTGGAGGAGGATGAGCGGGGAGGAAAGAGGTCCTCACAGCCCTTCCCTCTCAAAGAGGGCTTTATGATGCTCTGGTGTCTGGTTCCCCCCAAAAGAATGGGAAAGGCAGAGCACCCTGACTGTGTGGGCACCTCGCTTGCTTTCTCCTAAAAGTTGATCAGAGAGCTGGGGTTGTGTGGGGATCTCTGTGTATTCTAGTCCTTGGGCCCAGCCCTGGAACCGGGATCATGGTGGAGCTGGGTCTTGTTCTGGGCTCGTCCCTTGGCTCACACAACTGCTCGGCAAGTGTTCCTACCTTGTAGCTCTGTGACCTTGGGTCACCAGCGATCCTCTCTGGGCCTCAGGTTTCCAGCTGTGAAACTGAGACAACAGCTGGCCCTCTGTCCCTCTGCACAGGCCTGTTGTGTTCCATGAAGAAGGTGTGGGAAGCGGTCCTCTTAGGTTGTGACAGGGACCCTGGGTGAGTCAGACCTGGGAGGCCCACCCCAGCCCCTCCTGCTGTGTCTCAGGAATCAAGTCCCTCCCCCTGGCACCAGTATGGGCCTTCCAGCCAGCGGTGGGCTGAGCATTACTCACGTCTCCGAGGCCCCTGTGTTCATGACCCTCCTCCCCATAGCTGCGTGGTGGACGAGATGGACTTCTCCAGCATGGAGCTGGACGAGGCCCTGCGCAAGTTCCAAGCACACATCCGCGTGCAGGGGGAAGCCCAGAAAGTGGAGCGGCTCATCGAGGCCTTCAGGTAGCACCCCTTCCCCATGCCCCGCCCCTAAGTCTCCCACACACATCTGGGCATGAAGAAGACGGGTGGGGACCAGAGCTGCTGGGAGCCCCAGGGAAAGGAGATGGAGTGCCCGTCTGGGGCTGGGGAGAAGCCCTTCTGGAGAGAAAGGAGGGGTGGGCTGGAGAGAGAGACGGTGGAAGGGGCAGAATGCCTCTGTTTCTCTAGGCTGGAGCAGTGCTGGCCTCCTAGGTAGACAGCCCCTCCCTGGTCCCCATGTTCGAGCTCCTGTGCAGGCTGGTACTGTGGGTCCCGTGGGATCCTGCTCTGCAGTGGGAAACGGGAGATACAGGCAAGCAGGGATTAAGGAGGGGGAACCAGGGGGAACCTCCCTGGGTGTAAAGCCCACAGAGATCAGGCGGCCTCCTGGCAGTTCTGCCCACTGCCGAGGTGGGGGTGCGTGGAGGGGGCTTCAGCCTCCGGTGTGTCCCCGCCGCAGCCAGCGCTACTGCATGTGCAACCCCGAGGTGGTGCAGCAGTTTCACAACCCCGACACCATCTTCATCCTCGCCTTCGCCATCATCCTCCTCAACACCGACATGTACAGCCCCAACATTAAGCCCGACCGGAAGATGATGCTGGAGGACTTCATCCGGAACCTTCGAGGTGAGGCGCCGGAGTCCCCTCCTGGGCCCCAGTATGCTCGCTGCTCTTTCCCCGAGTCTGAGGCTGGGTGCAGCAGTCAAGGCCGCTAGATGGTGCTTCCAGGCCGGCCTGGGAATGTCGCTTACGTTACGGGCCTCTGGGGAATTTTCAGAGCCACTGCCGCTGCCCCCACCAAGTGCCCAGGGCTGTTAATTTTGTTGGAATTTGTATGTTCATGTGTTTCATTTCATTATACTCCACATATGAGTGAAACCATTCTGTATTTTCTCTTGTCCTCCATGGAGCGTCCTACGCTGGTGCGCAGGGCGGGGGTTAAGGAGGATGTGAGAATTGCAGAAGCAGAGACACTCCCCGGGACATGCAGGCTGTATTTGAAGATGAAGAAAGCGCCTGGATGGTGGGAGTGTGGGTTCTCGTTATGGACTAGTGGAGATGAGGCTGGAGATGTGTGGGGGGAATGTCTTATAGAAGTTTGGGTGTCTGGCTAAGGGATTGGCCCTTAGTTTAGTGACCAACTGTCTAAGGGTTTGGAACAGGGATAACACAAAATCAGGGGCCCCTTTAGGGACATCAGTCTGGTGACCCCCTCCCCCATAGTTCCAGGGCTCTGACACCTCCCTCTCTGACCTCCCGTCCACATCATGTTCATAGGTGTAGATGATGGTGCCGACATCCCCAGGGAGCTGGTGGTAGGCATCTACGAAAGGATACAGCAGAAGGAGCTCAAGTCCAACGAGGACCATGTCACATATGTCACCAAGGTGGAGAAGTCCATTGTCGGCATGAAGACAGTAAGTGCCCACTTCAGAGTGGCACCCATCACATGGAGGTCACTTTCTCTCCTGCGGTCGCCAGTGCTCCCCTAACCCGCCACCTTTTTTGTGTCTTTCTTCCTGACATCTCCTCCTTACCTTTCAAAACCCCTTTCCGTTATTTGTTCCTTTAAGTTGTTGAGTGCCTCTTACATGCCACACACCGCATCTTCTTTTCTCCTTGCTTCATTTCCTCATTACCTCTTGCTACCAGCCGCAGGAGCGGGAGAGACTAAGATGAGATGGCAAGAAGGAATGCCCAGTGGTCCAGGGCTGACCAGAGTCCTAGAGGGCCAACAGGGAGGCTTAGGTTTCCTTTCCTAGGATGGGACGGCCCAGCCTCTCCTGGATGGCCCTACTGAATAGAATACATGAGATGGGCTAAAGTAGGCTCCAGACCAGGGCATCTTGACCACTGTGGTGTCCTTAGTTGATGCCTGCATCACAGGCAAGGTGTTCTCAATTCAAAATGATTTTTTAATGGTAATATTTGTTATTTCTTTAGCTTACAATGCTAAATTCCATTTAGGATACTGAAATTGCATCTCAGTCTATATTTCACACCACACCCGCCACCAGAGTTCCAGTGTCCCTTACAGCCACCTTTTCCCCACATACCTCCCCTCCCCGCCCCATAACCAGTCCAGAGTCCTGTTAATTTTTGTTGGGATTTGTATGTTCATGTGTTTCATTTCATTATACTCCACATATGAGTGAAACCATCCTGTATTTCTCTTTTTCCTTCTGATTATTTCAGCATGATACCCTCTAGTTCTACACCAATTGTAGCAAAGGGCACAATTTCTTTTCTTTTCTTTTGTTTAAATAGCAGCATAGAATTCTATTGAGCATATAGACCGCAGCTTCTATATCCAGTCATCTGTTGTTGGGTATTTAGGCTGTTTCCATGTCTTAGCTATGGTAAATTGTATCGCTATGAATGTAGGGGTGCAGGTGTGTTTCCTAAATAGAGATCTTATGTCCTTTGGCTATATGCTCAGGAGTGGGATTGCTGGATCGAATGGTAGATCCGTCTTTATTTGTCTGAGGAATCTCCACACTGTTTTCCAAAGAGGTTCCACCAATTTACAATGCCACCAACAGTGTAGGAGGGCTCCCTCTTCTCTACATACTCTTCCAACACCTGCTATTTCCAGTCTTTTTGATATAGACCATTTTCACTGGTGTGAGGTGGTGTCCCATTGTAGTGTTTCTCTGATGGTGGGTGATGTAGAGCATTTTTTCAGGTCTCTGTAAGTCATCTGTGTGTCTTCTTTAGAAAGGTGTCTATTCAGGTCTTATGCTCATTTTTTTGAGTGGGTTATTAGCTTTTTTTATTGTTGAGATGTATGAACTTTTGTATATTTTAGACATTGAGCTTTTATCTAATGTATGTTGTGTGACTATCTTCTCCAGTTCTGTGGGTTGTATTTTTGTTTTAGGGGTGTTTTCTTTTGCTGTGAAGAAACTTTTCAGTTTGATGTAGTTCTGATTGTTTAGTTTTGCCTTGATTTCATTGTCACTGTTCTTTACCCAAAGACCTCTTTGATTTTTAAGGCGAGCATTCTCCATGGCTTAATGCTGTGCTTATATGTCAACAGAGGCATTTTATACAATAAACATGGGGTATAGTATATTCCGGCATTTGTCTCCAGCTCCTTCTCTCTAAGTTGCTGACTTAGGTTTGGGGACCTCATCCAAGGGTCTACACTGTACCCTACACTGTGCAGGGCTGACCCTTTTCTGCCCAGTAGTTAGTATTGAGGTCTTTGTATCCGTCTGGTTTGCAGACTCCACTGGAGTAGATTGTTTTATAAGCTGGAGCTGATCTGACATGTTCCTGTCCTCCCCTCCCTCTTACATTCTTTGGAGAAATGCTGTACTGTTGGCTGGGACATGGGGGTGCCCTCAGGAAGCTCTTAGAGGGAAAAGTCTTGCCTGCAACTGGGTTTAAGCGACCTAAAGTCTTTTCCCCATTGCCTTTCCCATGCTGTATTTCCACGTTTCCTCAGCATCCCAAACCCCTTATCCTCTAGCCCGCTTCCCCACAAAGTGAGGGAGGGGAAAGAGGCCCAGGGGAGGAGAGTAGGGATTTAGGATTCCTGGACCTCTACCTGCTCCTCTGGAAAATGAGTGCTGTGGGTGGGGAGACCCGAGCAAGGGGCCTCTTCCACTGAGCACACACCTGGGTCCAGGTGCTGTCCGTGCCTCATCGCCGCCTGGTCTGCTGCAGCCGGCTCTTTGAGGTGACAGATGTGAACAAGCTCCAGAAGCAGGCTGCTCATCAGAGGGAGGTATTCCTCTTCAACGACCTGCTGGTGGTGAGCTTCCTCGGGGACGGGTGCCCCAGGATGGGTGTCTGGGGTTGGATGCCCGCTGGGCGTTAGCAATGCACCCAGGGGGGTGAGGAGGAGACTAGAGACCTGAAGAGAATGCTCTGTACTTTATGCCTTTTCCCATCACCGGTGTGAGGCTCCGCAGACTGATACCATCATTCCGTGCTCTAAGTTAGGGAGCTGATGCATAGATAACTGTAGGGATCTGCCCATGGTTCC
>RJWH01000546.1:40795-179925 GCA_004363575.1 Solenodon paradoxus
GTGTGTGTGTGTGTGTGTGTGTGTGTGTGTGTGTGTGTGTGTGTATGTGTGTGTGTGTGTGCGTGCATCTGTGAGGCACTCGTTTTTTTGTTCTTTGAGATCTTGGATATCTATTCCACAAATATTTAATGAGTACCAACTCTGCCAGGCTTTGTACAAAAGTGCTGGGAAGCAGAGCTCTTTCCCTTGCGCCCATGTCCTCTCTGTCCATGAATCAGTCATACTGGCATTTTCTCTACAATTGTCTCAATGCTAACGATTCCTGGCTTTTTTTTTTTTAAAAAAAAAAGGCAGGCAAGCAGGATGAAAGAGAAAGGAGGAGAAAGCATTCATTTATTTGTTTCATTTTGTTTTTTCTGCTCCAGCTCTGGCTCATGAACCTGTGTCCTTGGGTTCTACCTCTGGGGTGCAACTAATGAATCCCAGTTTTCTTTTGTTTTTCATTTTTAAAGAAAAAGTTTAGGTGGGAATGAAGGCGAGTAGGAAGAAGCATCTTTATTTTCTTTTTATTTAGTTGTTCACATTTTCCTCCTGGACCCAGAACTCGAATCTGGGGGGATGTGACTTGTTCCTTCGGAGGCAATTAATCTAATTGCTACTCCATGAAGGCACACCAACACCTTATTGTATTCGGTTGTCCATCTTGATTGCTCCTCCCAGCTCCAAGTCACAAATCTGGGTCCTTGAGATGTGTGTAGACTCCGCCCCAGCAGGCTTATGCGTGAGGTCAGGAAAGGAAACAGCATGTGCAAAGGGCCTGTGGTGGGACTGAACCTTGTTCAAGCAACAGAAAGGAGGACAGAGAGGCTTGAGCATAAATCCAGAGTAAGGCAAGACCCAAATGGGTGGGCCTTCACAACAGGGTAGGAAGTATGAATTGGGAGCAGGCACTGAGGGGTTTTATGAGCACAGAAAATAAGCTTATTTTAGTATTTGCATATATATGTGTATATGAATGTATCCTAAGTATATAAAAGTGCTTGTATGTACAAATCTTGATGTGTGTTTGCTTGCATTTTCATGAGTGTTCTAGGATGTTCATGTGTCCAGATGTGCACATACATTTGTACACCCGCCAGTGATGTCCATCTCCCTTCTTGAACAGATTCTCAAACTTTGTCCAAAGAAGAAGAGTTCTTCCACATACACTTTCTGCAAGTCAGTTGGCCTGCTGGGCATGCAGTTCCACCTCTTCGAGAATGAGTGTAAGTCTCGTTAGGGGCCGGGAACATGGCCAAGGAGGACTGGCGGGGTGTGGAGGGGACGACTGGGCTGTGGGGGTAAGTACCCAGAGGTCCTGTCCTCTGTCCACTTGGGCTGGCTCCAGCCTTGTCTGCTGCTGCTCATGGCCCGCGGGGCCTGGGATCTGGCTTCCAGATTACTCTCATGGCATCACCCTGGTGACCCCGCTCTCGGGCTCCGAGAAGAAGCACGTGCTGCATTTCTGCGCACTGGGCTCAGACGAGATGCAGAAGTTCGTGGAGGACCTGAAGGAGTCCATCGCGGAGGTGACGGAGCTGGAGCAGATCCGGATAGAGTGTAAGGAATGAGTGCTCAGCTCCCTGAGACTGGTGGACCAGCGGGCGGGCTTTGGTCAGCAAGGGACAGAATGGACAGACACAACTTTGACTCTTGGCCCCACTTTGGAGTGACTTGGAAGGAGCCGAGGGCCTTCTGGTGTGCAAACCCACCCTTCCCACTGCCCTTCCCAGCCCACAGCATCACCGCCGAACAGCGGGGTTGCGGGGCTGCTCTGTCTCTTCATGAAGAAAGCGAGGTACCTTAGAGCATGCACATGTGAGTGGACACCTGGCTAGGTTGTGGGGCTCGTGTGGGCCCCAGAGAGAGGGAACTCTGCCGTGTTTGACCAGGCCACCCAGGCAAGCTGGCACTGGTAGGATGTGAGCCACAAAGGTCCAGGACTCAGCCCTTCACCCCACCAACCTGCCTGTACAAGCCTTTCCCTGGGTCCCGTTAAGGTTCACCCATTATATCTGGTTGCTTCATTTCTTTCATCTAGAACAGTGCCTTCACTTAATTTTTTCATAATAGGGTCTTTGTGAAGAGTCTGGCCTGGTTTTCGGACAGCCCATCATCTCTCTGTTCCTATAAGGAATACCTGGATCTTGATTGTTGCCATTCAATCATTTTAGAAAGTATGTGGGGCTCTTCATTTGTCTGAGTGGTTTCTGATGGCTTTTGGTTTAAGAAAAAGAGCAGTGGAGGTCTGCACCTCAGGCAGATTGCAGGCTTTTACTATTTAACATTGCAGCGGCATGAGGAATGCAATGAGAATGGACTGAGAGACTGAAACAGAACATAAAAATAGACTTCAAGTCTGCCTTATATGGCCACTTAGCTGAAAAGTATTTTTAAATTAATAAAAATCCATTAGGTGTAGGAAAGGCAGTAGGGGGCTTGAGCAGGTGCCCGCTGTGACAGGGCAGTGCTTTGTAGTCAGCTTTTTGCTGGAGCACTGAGCACAAGCAAGTTGGTGTATTTATAGTCTGCTAACTCCCACCATGACTCTTGCAAGGCAGGTGCATTGTCCCATTTTACAGATGAGACTCAGAGAAGTTCAGGGGCCTGTCCGACGTGATACATAGAAACAGGGAAGCTGGCATTTACATGTAAGTTTAATTTGGAAGGTCATGACATTGCCATGCTTCGAGCAAGGGAAGGGGTTCAGTGGATAATCTCCTAGTAACTTAATCAGGTTAAAACAAAAACCCACCCAAGGAGACTGACTTGGACACCAGCTTGCTGAAGGGGAAGAATGTAAGTCCCCTCTCTGTACTCTGTATTCTGGAGTACAGAGGTGTGGCAAACAGACTCTTCAAGGGCTGGAGTGAAGCTCGGAGATGCCACCTTGGCTGTTGATCTTGAACATTCTCAAGGACGCGGTTGGAAATGGCGTCAGTTCTCTCATTGTCGAAATGTCACAGATGGCTCTGCACAGCCCTGGGGAGCCAGAGTGCACCAGTGGGCACCAGCATTGTTAGCAGAGACATTTTCCCCTAACGGCCCTGGGAACAGCACGTTCCCCCCAACTCCTCCCCCACCCTCACCCCACCCCTGCGAAGTACAAAGGAGGAGTTATTGCCAGGATCCTTATATCAAGAGGTGAATCTCCTCTCCTGCTGTCTAAGGGCAGGGGAGCAGGCTCTTAGTCTGCAGAGGGAGAGAAAGGGAAGGAATGACCTATGAAAGGTGAAGGGCTGGGCAGGGATGTAGGGAGGAAAGGAAATGAGAAAGAGCTACCATGTATTTAGCACTTATTCCATGCCTGACACTGACCGATTCCTTAATTCTTGCATCAACTTTCTGTGAGGTGAATTGGAGTATCCTCATCTTCCAAATAAGGAAATGGAGATGTATATATAGGCTGGTGGAAATTGACCAAGTTCACATAGTGCCAAAAACAGGTTCCCGAGACTCCTTGCTTGTAATGACAAAGCAAATTTCTCCAAAGCCCAGTGATCCCCCTGGGGAAGGAGGACCAGCTCTCAGTCGGTAACAGTATTTAGTATTGATTGATGGTGTGATGCAGGTAATCCTCGCAAACCGTTCTGGTCTGGGGGTTTGCAGTCCAGGGTCCCTGAGTTCTAGACCAGCAAAGAGGCAGAAAATGAGTCCCCGGAGAGTAGCTTTAATAAAAGGAACTCGAGTTATGGAGCCCGGAAAAGAGAAGCTGGAGGAGTGACTGAATCATGCTGTCAGATCCTGGAGGATGGGAGCTGGCAGTTCCCTCGTACCCCAGAGAGAGGAACAAGAAGCAGAGTCAGGGTCTGGTGAGAGAGATCAGGTGGGCCACTTGGGCTCACAGCACTGACAGAGCCTGGGGCAGGCGACCTCTCCTCCTGGGGAGAGCTTTGAACCCCCAGCGCAGCTCAGTCCTGCTGGGCACAGAGCGGACAGGCAGGATGTCACCAGTCATTGCAGTGTCTGGTGCCACATGAATCCTACATGAAAGCTAGGATATGTTGGGCACTCAGGCCTCGTTCTGAATGCCTCCATGTGCTTCTTCCTGAGATCCTCTCAATGGCACTGCATGGGGCTCCGCTGTCCCCTTCATGAGGCCTGGAGAGGTTGAGTGACTCACTTGAAGTCACATAGCTAAGAAATATCAAAACCAGGAATCAAATGTCCTGTTACTAAACTCTTTTCTGCCTCTCTGACATTCAGGCAAGTACTATCATCCCTTGCCATATACAGATGGAGAAACAGAGACCCTAGCAGGTAATTAACTTGCCATGAAGTGGGGTGACAAGACTCTGAGGCCCATGTTTTGTCTCCATTATTAGGGACCTCCTCTTCTCCTCCTTTTCTGGCCCTTTTTCTTCATGCCTTCTCCCACATCTGTGCTGTGGGGGTTAGAGTTTCTATTCATGAGCCTCTCTGTTCCCTAGGGGAGCTGGAGAAGCAACAGGGAGCAAAGACTCTCTCCTTCAAGTCTGGTGGAGCCCAGGGGGACCCACAGTCGAAGCAAGGATCACCCACAGGTGAGCTCGGCTCTGTTCCAGGTTCCAGACTGCAGGCCTCATGGCTGGGACCCACACGGAGGCCACTTCCAGGGTGGGATCTGGGAATGTAGGGGAGGCTGTGCTCATTTCCATGGGCATTTCTTCCTGCTGAGGATCTGGGGCCTGAGAAGTGAGATCAAGGAGGAAGGTGAGGAATGTGTGAGTTTGCAAACTGTGCTAAAGCATGGGAAACGCCACTGTCCAGCCTGGAGGAGTCTGGCCCCATGCTGAGGTTCTGGTCCCCGGGGGCAACGTCGCTGTCCACCTGCACCTCTGTTCTCTGATGACTACTTGCTGGGCTAACTAGGGGTGCAGGAAAGAGAAACACCTGGGAAAACACTGCATCTGGTCTACTGACAGGAGCAGGACAGGAAGACAGGAGGGCCAAGGAGTGGGAAGTCTTAATTGTCCTGTCAAGTACTTTCCCTAAGGAGCCATAGCACTCTCTAACTCTAGGCCCACCCCAAAATCCAGAAAAAGCTTCAAAGAAACCCGTTTCTCAAGTGGTTTCTTCAAATTGAATTATTCACTCCAGACAATCAAGTCAACCTCATGTTGACTCGGTCAGAATGCTTGTCCTTGCTCCCAGACCTGCTCTTCCTCCCATGGACACTCCTTTTCCCTCCACTCACCCTCTCAGCACCCTCTCACCTGCAGGGGCACCGGAAGAGCCCCCTCCACTTCCACTCCCCTGTCCCTAGTAAAAAGACTTAGAAGGAGACATGTCCTGGTGGAGCAGCGGTTAGATCAATTGCCTCTGAAAGACACAGGTCACATACCCCTGAGTTTGAGTCCCAAGACTTGGAGGAAACAACCAATGTGAACAACTAAATCACAGGAAATACAATAAAATGCTTTAAAAAAAAAAAAAAAAAAAAAAGAATTAGGACAGATGGTATGAGGATTAAAGCCATCTAACAAAAGTCAGCCACCATCAGAAATGCTTAGTCATTAATTCTGCCATTTGTTCTTACATTTAAGAAACACTTATTGAAGCATGTCCTGATGGAGTAGCTGTTGGATCAGCTACCTCCGAAGAAGTACTGTTCATGTACATGTACATTCTAAGGACCCAAGTTCACATCCTGGGTCCGGGGGAACAACCAATGTGAACAACTAAACAGGAATAAAATAAAGTGTTTCTTTGTCCTCTCTCCTCCTGCCTGCCTGCCTGTTCACCTTCATTCCTGCCCTGCCTGCACCTTTCCTTAAAAAAAAAAAGAAAAGAAACTCGCATCGAGTGCCTACAAAACACTGAATATTGAAAGCCAGGGTCTTTCGTAGATGTCAACTTAGGCTGAGAAACCCCAGTGGGTTTCTGGCTGGTCCGTTATCCTCAGCAGTCAGCTGTGACTGGACAGACAACATCACAGAACTGGTCCCCAGCTGGGAGATGTTGTTCCTTTTCCAAGCAAGACTTTGGCCCTTTTAGTTGGTTGGAGATTCTCACTGTGATGTCATCTTCTCTGTATGCCATCATGTATTCATGGTTCTCAGCCCTCAGCAGGCTCCCTCATGTCTCTAAGGTCACTGCTTGTTTTCACAGCTGTTTAAACTCCAGAGCCAACTCTCAGCTGTGATTCATTCCTTGACACCCGTCACACTCTCTGCATCTTACCCGCCTCTTTTGGAAGCAGCAGCTTCTGGCCAGACCAGGACACATTACCCAGGGCCTTGTCCACCTGGTGCCTCCCCAGTGGAATACTTCTGGGTCCCCAACAAGCGCATAACTCCCTCTTGTGCTGAAGAAACCAGAGGGGTGAGCACAGAGGGGTGAGCTGTCCCTGGGGATTTGCAGGGTCCTCGATGCTGCGCCAGGCCATTCAGAAGCCCCCGTATCCATTACAGGGTCTTTATTAGCTCATCCAAGTGCCAGGCCCTACAGTCAGTGTTGCAGAGGCCTTGGTTCACCAGTCCGCTAAGTGGAAGGTATAGGGACAGCAGAGAAGCATGGCCCCTCCTTTAGGGAGCCCATGGTTGAAGGAGAGTGATTAACATGGTGCCCACAAACACCCCACGGGGCCTCCTTGTGATTCTGGAAGTCAAGCACACTGTCACTTTATAACCCACTTTTGGTTTTGTTGTGTGTATGTGTGTGTGTGTGTGTGTGTGTGTGTGTGTGTGTGTGTGTGTGTGTGTGTTTTAAAAGAAAGCAGGCAGGCAGCAGGCAAGAAGGAAGAGGGGAGGAAGAAGCACTTTATTTCAGTTGTTCCCCCAGGTCATTGGGCTGTATGTGGACCACTCCCCAGGCATGGGCTCAACACCTGAGCCACCAGGGTGCACCTCATCACCCACTTTCACAGTCCATGTCAGAAAGACTTTGACTGTGGGCAAATCAGACTCCACAATGCCCCATCAGAAAGAAAGTCAGATTGTTTAGTCTGTGGAGACCCAAAGAGGTATAACATCTGGCCTAAGGTGACTAAGTGGCAGCCCTAGGCTCTGGCTTCCAGTCCACTGTTCCCAGGCAGCAGCTCAGCCCCAAGCAGCATGGCACCCAGAGACGTAGGGCACACGTCATCTATTTGCAGAGGCTTGGTCTTGAAATCGGGGGTGAGGTAGAGGGTGTGTGGAGATAGGTGGAGATTGAGCCCTGTGCTCTTTGCATTCAAAGCTAAAAGGGAAGCTGCACTGGGGGAGAAGCCAGCGGAGAGCACGGTGGAGGTAAGTGGAGGCCTGGAGCCCAGGTGAGTGATTCTGTGCCCCCTGCTTGTCCTTCTTCTCACCGTCTCTGTTGTTTCTCTTCTCAGGTGTTAATCAATGCCTCCCCAGCCCGACTCACCATTTTACCAATTTCAAGAGATACAATTAAAAGTTACTGCTAGCATGGGTAATGCCACTGTTCCAGTGCCTAACTAAGCCTCAGCACTTTCTACCCACCCCCGCTGCCCGGCCTGCCCCCTGACGGCCCTCCCAGGCCAAGCTCCCAGCCTAACATGTGGAGATGAAGCCCCCCATGGCCATCCCACTCAGATTCCCCAAACCCACTTCCCCAGCACACTGCTCACTGGCCCCCTAATGTGTGCTCTATTGGAGAAGCCAATATTCCTGTCCTTGAGTCCTCTGCTCCTGCCAGGAGGGAGCCCGGGGCCCCTCGGGAGAAGCGCCCTGATGTCAGTCTCCGAGTGATCACTTCCGTGCAGGCACTGCCCTCTTGCCACCTCTTGGGGACGCTGGAGAATTGAGGGTGGGGCAGCAGGGAGGGTGGTGCTTCTCTCTGGAACAGCTGGTCCTTCTGGAAAGCTGGCACCGGGCAGGGATGTAGAAGGGCAGATGAGGCAGGATGGGGGCGGGGTGTTGTAGGGGCTGTCCTGAGGGGAGGGCTGCTCCATCAGAAGACTGGCCATGTCGGAATGTGCTTGTCGGGGGAAGGGCGCCCGTCTCCAAACCACAGAGGAAGGGTCTGGAGAAATAGGGGCATCAGCTAGTCCTTGTCAGGCCTCCAAAATGTCACCTGGTAGGGACACGCGGTTGTCCCTGCACGTCTTGCTGAGCCCCAGTCCTCCCTCACTGGCTCCCCTGATGCCCCATCAGCCCCTTCACGCCTTTCCTGCCAGGTTCCTGGGCCCCCCAGGTGCTCACTTCCTTTCCCAACCCCTTCTCAAGCCAAAGTGGGGGCGGGTGGGGGGGGGAGCCCACTTTGAGATCTGAGGGAGACGCCCTGCCAACCAGCCAAAGTTCTCAAAAGCCCCAGGATGCCCCAGAGGGCCCTGGTGGGGAGGCCCAATGTCTTGTCTCTTTCCCCATGGCCCCCACCCCCCCACACACCTGTGTCTGGAGGTGGCACCTCACACGGAGGAGTTTCCTGCCCCAGCCGCTGACAAGCCCCCAGGGTGGGTATTCCATCCCCTGTCCCCACCCCATTTACCCTGCGGCTGCCCATTCTCTAGCCTTGCAGATAAACACGGAGTTACCTGCCCACAGGCCTGTTCGACCTGCCCACCTTAGCCTGACCTGCCCAGGGAGGACCAGCGAACTGATGGCCCGGTGTCCCCTCCTCCCCTTCCCCGAGGGCCATGTGGCTATCTGCAAGGCTGTACCCTGGGCTGGCCCCTGGGCCCTGCCAGCTCCCGCTCCCGCACAGAGAGCAGCCTCGCCACCCAGCCTCTCAGCTGGACCGAGCCCGTGTCCTCTGCTCGTGTCCTCTGCCCTCTCCTCATCATTGCCTGGCCGAGCCCCTGGCAGGATGCTTCTCCATCTTCTTGAGCTGTTGTGACTTGCTACTCATGTTCCACTCTGTCTCTTTCTGTCCTCTCTCTCTCTCTTTCATCAGCAGGGAATGAGAAGGGGTCGGGGGAGAGAATATTTTGCTGTCACTTTCTGCATTTCTCTTACTGATCATTAAAGAGAAAGGAATTTTGTAGGCTGGGGTGAGAGGAGGGAGGTGCAGATAGTGGAAGGGAGATAGAAAGTGGGTGATGGGGGCGAGGGGAGATAGGATACGGCTGAGAGCTGAGGGCCACATGTAAGGCAGCTGTAAAGTCAAGGAGAGAGGGTAGAAGGGACACAAGTCTGCCACTATCCCGAGGGTACAAGTCAGAAGACAAGCAGGTTGGAAGAGGGAGCTTTCCCATTGGGCAGTAGTGGACAGAGGCCTTTTGCCAGAAGGAGAACCACTGAGGGCTCCCCAAGAGGAAGGTCGGTGCCTACCATGCTCTCTACCTGCCTTGTGTCATGGCAGGGCAGTGAGGGGCTCAGGGGTGCCTTCATTCAACTGGGGGAATTACAGACCTAGAAAATGCTGCCGAGGTTGGAGGATGCGAATGAAGAATGAAGCTGCAATGTGCTAAGCAAGGCAGGGGGCTCATGGCTGTTGAAGGGGCTGGGAGAGCTCCTGGAGAAGGCAGCAGCCCTTTGGGCATATGCAGATCCAAGAAAGGGGGTCCTGACATTGCATCTTTTGCCAATAAGTAGTCTGGACTCTCCTGGTTTATCCCAGATAGCTTTGGGCTGGGTCGTCCTGGTCTAAGCCTGGAGATAAGGTTCCCTCCCCTACAGCCTTGACTCTCCTCCCCCTCTATGCTCTGAGCAGCCTGACCTGGTGGTGGTGCCCGAGGGCAGTAGGATCCATCTTCAGATGGCCCTGGTGTTTAAAGAGGATTTGGATGTTTCATCTCTGCAGGGGGGAGCTTAAGGGTGGGAAGTGAGGATGAAATCCTTCTCCCTCCAGAATCCTCCAGCTCCTCTTTTGCACATTTCCTCCATCTCCCCACTGCTAGTAAGAGAACAGGCTAGTTCACTGTGACCTCCATGGGCTGAGGGAGGAGGCTACCCCTCATGCCTCTTTCAGGGTTAGAGATCAGAGTGCTTTCCGGGTATGCTCTCTACAGTGGGACAAACTTAACCAAGACACAGGTTGGACCAGAAAGGCCTCTGGGGACCTGATCTGGCCTTCCCTATCTGGGCTGCATCAGTGCCTGGTCATGGCCTTGGGGACTCTAGGAGGATGGGGTAGGTCCAGATCACCCTTCAGGGGTTCCTGGCATTCTAAGCTTTCGACAGCTTTGTGATTCACACAAGACAAAGCCTGTTCAACCATTTAGCAAAGCCTACAAGAGGAGAGGGACTTGAATGACTCAAAGCTGCTTAACCCCGTTGCTGTGTCTGGTCTCTGTCCTTGATACCCCTCTGGGGGCTGAGAAGGGACAAAGACCACTCCTGCTTTTCAAGCTGGGGGTGGTAAAGAGGGAGCTGGGAGAATGAGGGTCTGTGTCCCAAAGCCAGTCAGCAGACCCTGAATTCACACTGCAGAGCTAGGTGGAGACTTAGAGCTCACTGGTCCAGCTGCCCACCTCACAGATGAGGAGACTGAGGCTGCTGGGGGTCCACTGCAGACACACCAGTCTCCTTCCGCCCAGGGTGGAGCCTGCCAGTCAGCCAGTGCTTCTCTGATGTCGAGATGGGGAGGGATCCCAGTGAGGGCTGAGAACACCCACTGGGCACAGGTGATGGGAGAGCGGGAAGGGGGCTCAGTGTAGCCAGTCCTAGCAGCTGGGAATTAGTCTTGTAACATTTCATGCTTCTCTGGCTGTTTCTAAACTAGGTGTCAATTCACAACAGGCTTCAAACGTCCCAGCACAACTCCAGGCTGGGGGCCGAGAGGGGAGTGCCGGCGCCGCAGCTGCCAGACCTGCAGCCTAGCCCCCTGAGAGAGCAGCCCCCGCCACGGCCGCCACCGCCACCACCACCACCCACACCTCCAGGGACCCTGGTGCAGTGCCAGCAGATTGTCAAGGTCATTGTCCTGGACAAGCCCTGCCTGGCCCGCATGGAGCCCCTGCTGAGCCAGGCTCTCTCCTGCTACGCCTCCTCATCCTCTGACTCCTGCGGCTCCACACCCCTGGGCGGGCCTGGCTCCCCAGTCAAGGTCATCCACCAGCCTCCGCTGCCCCCACCCCCGCCACCCTACAACCACCCCCACCAGTACTGCCCGCCAGGCTCCCTGCTGCACCGGCGCCGCTGCTCCAGCGGCTCCAGGAGCCTGGTGTAGCCTCTTCCCCCACGGTGGACCCAGCAGCCCCGACTGCCCCTCCACGGCTCCCACACCCTGGCACGATACCTTCCTGGTCACTACTCACCGCCATTTGGGAAAGAAACCCCAATCCATGGGACCTGGGTTTGCCTGGCTCAACCATGCTTCCCTGATGAGCCCCCACTCCTCCCACATCTGGAGCCACCACCTCACTCCCCCAACCCAGCCTGCACAGTCAGGTCTCCTCCTCCTCCAGCCACCTCCCAAGCCACTTGATTGTGGACTAAAGAAAGTGGGTGCTGAGGACTGAACCACTTTCCTGGCCCAGGGACTGTGAGACCCTTGGCCTCAGGGCCCAGTAGACAGGGCCCAGCAAGGCACAGAAGGTGATCTGGCTTACTGCCCCAGCACCAGCTGCCACCCTGGATGGATTGGCCCTGGATCCCTGGAGGGGCTGGGTGGGAAAGGGGTGTAGCAAAGGGGGTTTTCTCTGCTGCCCCTGGCTCCCTCCCCCCCAAATGCCCGGCAGTCTCAGAAGGCTGTTCTTCCCTCCCCAAGGATGTTGGCTGAGTTGACCACATCCTCCCCTCCTCCAGGGCCTTGGCTCCTTCAGGAGCTGAGTGTAGCAGGCTGCCCGAACTCCAGGAAAGCTGCAAGAAAAGGGAGAGGGAAGGAGAGGCTGGCCTCAGCTTTTCCTCAAGCTCAGTGAAATAGGGCTGGGGCATGATGAGGTCATATATCTACAAAATGCACCTTTTAAAAGAATTCCTTCGTTCCTCACCACCAAAAAACACACACAGGGCATAGGCATAAACACACACATGAGAAACCAGGTTAATTTCTGCCATTGGTAAAGAAGACATGGGAGACGGGGCAGGGTGTGCTCAGGGCCAAGTCAGCCAGCGGAGGTGGGGGCTGACTCCACCCTGCACGAGGGACTTGGGTGCAGATGTGGCTGCAAGATGGTGTTTCTCAGAGGCACTGAGTGCCCTCTACCAGTCCAGACTGGCCCCTTGGCCTTTAAATCCCCATCCCCCCAGACAACCTCTAGCAGGGGTGGCTAAGAGACTCCCTACACCCTGGAAATTGCAAGAGAGAGCAGGGCTTGCTGACCTCCCCAGAGCCAGGCAGAATGGGGGAGCCCTCTTTATGCAGCCCCTTGGGGCCTGGGCAGGCCGGCCTCTAAGACCCGGGGTACCATGGCCTCCCCAGTCATGGCCCTTTCAGGGAGTGTCTGTCACAAACCAGCTGGATCCTCCAGCCTTCCTCAAATGCTCATTGCTGTCCTTTGTTAAGATCCCCCTTGGAGTCCCAGGAGATGCACGTGTATGCTGGCCAAGTGAATTCGCTCTCCCAACCCCGATCCACAGCTGTGGGACCCCGGCGCAGACTCTTCCCTTACTCTCGGAGGTTCCAGATGACCTAGTTTTGTGTGTCTGTGTGGTCACCAGATGTCATTTTGATGTCACCCAGTGAGTTTATTTCTGTTCCTGTCTTTATCAGCCTGGTTTCCATAACTTGTGACAACTTGCTGTCTCTTCCTGCCGAGGCCCCAGCCCCTCCTCGTGGCCCTGGCTTCCTCTCCTGTGTCTTTTCTGTACACGGTCACTCCAACCAGAGAGTGACTGACAGATGGGGTCTGTGAATGCAGACACCTCTGATAGATATCCTTGACCAGGGCACAGATCGCCCTTAAAAGAGTCCCAGGGGGGCAGAGTTGTGGGGATGGGTGGGGCTGAACCTTGAATGAGTGGGGCTGAAAATAGAGTGGAAGTTATGGTGGGAGGCGGGGAGTATGAATGTTGAAGGAAGAGGAGTTAAAAGATGTCTAAACATTTATCGGTCAGCCACTGGGGTGAGGCGGCAGAGGGTCCAGCCGCAGGGCCTCTTGTCCCCTCTCACACATACTGCTTTTACTTGACAAAGTGCCCTCCTTCCTGTTGATGGGCACAGGACCTCTGCCCCTCCAAAAGCCCTAACTTTTGAGACTGGCATCAGCCGAGGGCTCGGGGCTGGCACGTGCTTGGAGCCTCTCTCTGAGGATCCAGCCGCTTAGGCATCTCGGTGCCTCCTCTCCAGGTAGGGGTCACCCTGCATGGCACTGGGGTCCTGCCTTGGGAAGCAGAGCAGCCTGAGGTCAGCAACCTGTGGAGCCCACCCTGCACTGTGAGGGGCTTTTATTCTGATACTGAGAGCGGGGTACAGCTGACCCTCCTCACTGCTGGGGAGCACAGTTGCCAGAGTCGGTAACCTCCCTCTCTGAGCAGCCAGCAGGCTAGGACTGGGGTCCACCTCTGTCCACGGACCCGGAGCCTAGTCCCCCAGAGACCTAGGACAAGCCTGTACCCTTCACCCCCATGGTAGCCACACATCAGGGCCTCCATCCCTCCCAGGGGGCCTAGATGCAGAGGCTCTGGGGAGAGCCCCTCCCCATTTCCTAGGGTTGAGGGGCAGGGGAGTGCTGCTCCTGGGTGCATGCCCAGGAACCCCAAGATGCTCTCCCTCCTTCAACGATCTAGGCCTTACCTTGGAGGACTGGGCCCCCCTCTCGGTTTTATCCATTTGACCCCAACTCCAGAATCAGGAGTGGGAGGTAAAACTAACTCTCCTACCTACTTCTGTCAAAGTCCCACCTTCAGACACGGGGAGAGACCTTGCCGGGCAGCTTGTCACAGAGGCCTGCCCACCTGCCCATCTGCAAAGGCACACACATCTATCAGCCCTGGGCCCTTGACCCTGGAATTCTTGATCCCCAACCTCACACACACCTGTTCCCCCACAGCCTGCCAGGATGTCTCTTTGTACTCAATAGGCTTCCCTGATGGCCATCTGTCCATCGTCCCCGTGTTCTGCTGTACATACCTTCTTGCTGTAGCCCACAAACACCCCTTCACCCCATGGGAGAGAAACCTCTCTAGGGAAAGGCAGGGTGGCTGTACCCAGCGAGTACTCCAAATGGCAAATATTTTGTAACAAAATAGCCCAGAGGTATTTTATCTGTTCAATTCATAGAGTTTTAGAGATTATATTGAATTATGTCACTTGAACAAACGGCTGGTTCTGTTTCTTCTGTTCTCCAAGAGGGAGCGATCAGTTTACATCAGAGCATCTCCTTGGCCCAGGTCCGAAGCAAGAGGGCACCCTGCTGTCCTTGGCCCAGGTCCAAAGCAAGAGGGCACCCTGCTGTCCTTGGCCCTTGAGGTCTGAGGGGCAGCTGGTGTCAGGCTTTACTCTGGCCAGAGCGTCATCCCTTTACCTGAGTGACATACCTGTGTGCCACAGAGTGACATGATTACAGAGCCCCACCTTAAATAAATGAGCTGGGGTGTTGGGAGTCATCTGACGGTGGGCACTGAGTCAGAGCTGGGGATGCAGGGCCAGGAATCTGACCCCCGCCCCCCACGTGTGCGTGCCAACATACACACACACACTTTAGCCAGTAGAGAACAGATTTCAAAGGAGATCAAGGGCAGCTTCACTTGCATACCCAGCAGAGTGAGCGATAAGAGGCTTACTGCCCTGCGTGGTGTCTGCAAAGAAAGCGAGGGTGCATTTGGGGTTTGGGGTCCCCTGAGCATGTCTGATCATCAGCCTCAGGTGACTGTCCCCAGACTGCTCCCAAAGCCTGGCCTAATCACAGGTCCTGGTTTGACAAGCATGGGGGTAGGTACTCTTCCTAAAATGGACAGGGCAGGCTCAGGTGAAGGGAGTCCGGAGTCAAACTTTGCTGAGCCCCATACGTGTACCAGGCCCCCTACTGGGAGCTAGCAGGGCTGCCAAGATCCTGCTGCCCTAGGGGACAAAGCCAACTGGCTGTGAGGCAGGAAGCAACTTAAGAAGGTGCTTGGGCGCACGCACAGCCCGTGCTGAGCCCCATCTGGCTAGTGGTGGAGGTTCCATGGAGAGTACTTCTGGCAGGGGAGAGAAGAGAGAAACTTCCAGCAAAGCCGTGGCCTCAGGCACTGCACTACGGGAGAAGAGTAACCGGCCAGGAGGACTGACCAGGGACAACCTGCAAAGAGAGTACCCTTCTCTCCTGGTGAACACCCTGAAATCCAAACAGCTTTCAGGCTGGCCCCACTAGCCCCTGTTAAAATGAAAATGAACATGACCTCATCCTCCTTCCAGAAAGCGGGAGATTCCAGGAGGAGTTTGGGGCCGGCTCTGATCTGCTCCATCCTGGGAATTATCTGACACAGGAAGCTGAGGTCAGCCAGGGACCTAGCTCAGTCAGGCCTGGGAGAGGACCGAGGGCCAAAGGGCCTGTTGCTATCTGCAGAGATTGCGGTGGGCGGGCCACCAGTCTCGTCTCCCTGCCCCTGCGGTAGCTAGTGTCCTGTTCTGACAGAGTCCCCTTGGGATATCTGCCCCAGGGATGGGGCGCTATACCAGCACAAATCCTGAGGGGCCCTTTCAATGGGGAAAGTCAAACTCGTCTGTCGCAGACTCAATAGTTCCAATCAGAGGTCCTGGACTTAGGAGTTTCTGGCCAAGAGCAATGGGCCAAACCCAATGCCAGGGCTAGAAACTGGGGAAGAGTCAACCAGCTTACAAATGCCTGGCACAGGCCCAGGTGCCGGGGATACGCAGTGACTGGTGCAGCAAAGCTCCTGTCCTCAAAGAGTTCACATCACGTGGTGCAACAGAGGTGACAGGAGGAGGGATTTTAGAGTGAACTCTCCAAGGGGGCAAATTCAACAAGGTCAAAGGCTGGCCTGAGGGCAGGTGAGCTGTTCAAAGACCACCTCTATGGAAAGGAATGACCACAGTTTTAAAAAAAAAATTTTTAAGAGAGGAAGAAGCATTAAGAATGAAGAAAGGGAGGGAGGGAGGAAGGAAAGGAAGGAGGGAAGAAAGGAAGGAAGGAAGGAAGGAAGGACTTATATGAATGAACCCGGGTCCTTGGGCTTTACATGGTCTATACCCTAGTGGCCAGCTTAGCACCTGAGCCACCAGGGTACACTGACCACAGCTTTAGGGATAATCTGCCAAAGGACTACTTCCTGTTCTCTTCATTTACTTCCATGAAAATTCTGGTGAAACATTACTTCAATGCATGTTAAATCCTGGGGCAGATGTCCCAAGGGGACTCTGTAAAAACAGGACACCTCTATAAAATTGGCCTTCCCAGGATAAGTCCTCCCTCTCTGGCTGGTGCAGTCCGCATACATCCCAAGGACCTGAGTTCATGTCCTGGGGCCAAGGGACAATCAAGATGAACAATAAAATAAAATAAATAAATACACAAAATAAATAAAATGCCTTTCCTCCTCTCTTCCTTTCTGCCTGCCTATTTGCCTTCATTCCTGCCTGCACTTTTCCTTTTGAAAAACCAAACATAAATAGCTCTGAAAGAATATACTTAGAAGGAAAATATTGACTCGAGATTGGAGTAAAGAATAACTTTCTTTTCAAAAAAAGTGAATAGTCTTGTAGTCACGGTGACATTAAATTCTCATTCAATAGATTCTAAATTGGAGAAAACAAAGATAAATATTGTGTATGAAACTATTTTTGTGACCAATTATTTTTATTATAATAAAAACAACAACAACAAAAAAACAAAACAAAAACCACTGGCCTTG
Organism: Solenodon paradoxus; assembly: GCA_004363575.1. NCBI lineage: Eukaryota > Metazoa > Chordata > Mammalia > Eulipotyphla > Solenodontidae > Solenodon > Solenodon paradoxus. Next base: position 57,376 of record RJWH01000546.1, read on the forward strand.
TCGTAGGAAGCCCTGACACATGGCCACATATCTGTGAGGAAGGAGATCAATGCAGTGGGCAGGTGGGTGACTCCAGAGGCAACCGGATGGGCAGCACCAGGCTGAGCGCAGAGGAGGACCCTGCCTGTGGCCACACCAGACACCAGGAGGAGAAGCTGTGCAGAGCGAGGGTTCTCATTCCTCATGGGAAGAAACATCCAGGCCTGGCCACCACTGGTCCACTGGCCTTGGAGGAAACCCTTACCAGGCAGGGCCGGGTTCCCTCCAGGAGAAGGCGCCACCCAGCTGGACTCCAGCGGCCTGGAGCCACTGGCTGAGTCCTTGTCTGCCCCTTCTCCTTCCCGGAAGGCTGAGGGCCCAGGGACAGGTCCCATGCCTGAGCTTGGAGTCAGAACTGGTCCCACCGGGAAAATTCCATTCTGGAGGAGGCTGGAAGATGAGGGGACAAGGTTCAGAAGATGGGGAGGAGGGATGGGAACACTTTCCTCCACCCTCCTCCCACCCCCCTGAAGATCTGGGTGGCTTCTTTCCCTAGGGAACCCCACTGGCCAGCAAGTCTGTGCTTCCTGCTCTCACGATAAAGGCAGGTTCTGGAAAGATTGTGGGAACCAGCCTCAGGGAAGCAGGAGACCAAGGTTCTCTTTCCCATACTGCTCACTTGCCTGTACAGACCTACCCGCCCTCCAGCCCCCCAGGAACTCCCAGTCCCTTTTCCTTCTAAGACGCCTGGGCTAGGAAGTAGCCTCGCAGGAGGCGGGGGTGAAGGAGCCTTGTCTGCATCACAGGGAGCCACAAGGGACTGGTCCACTGCCCTCACACCCTTGCAGATGCAGGACCAGGGCCCATTCAGTGGGCCACAGTTGCTCTGGGTACATGGGTAAGACAGCGGGCAGAGGCATCCTCAGGAGGTGAGAACCTAGCCTTGCTTCTGCAGTAGGGTATTGCCTGAAGCAGCACGCGGCAATCCTCTTCTCACCTTCCGGACTGTCACCACGTGCCAGAAGGGCCCCTCAGACCACACAAGTGACATGACTACATAGATGTCTGACTGGAGTAGAGAGTGCTAGAATACCAGGACGAAGGCCCCAGCTGCCTGAACCCATGCCACCTCCAGGCCAGGCCTCTCAGGCTGCCCCCAGCCCTCTGCACTGATGGCTGGTTAACAAGATTTGCCTCTCTGTCAGGTCCAATCAACCCTTGTTCCTTCTCTGAGCTGCTAAGCCCATGAGGAGCCACGCATGCTGGGTTCTGGAGAGCAGGCGTCTGAGGACTCAGGCAGCAGAGAGGGGCAGTCAGCCCTCCCCGGCCTCCGAGTCAGGAGATGAGGGCAAGACTCAGGGTCGGTAGGGGACTGGAGGGGTTATCAGTGTTGTGGATGTGGGAGAAAGCCACCTGGCTCAGAAGGAAGAACACGAGGAAGCCCCCACTTTCCAGAGAGACGAGCCACCTCTGAGGAGGGGCTGTGTTGACCCTCAGAGGGCAGCTCTCATGCTCTGGGAAGCTGTGGCCTAAACCGCTTCTCTATGCTATTTAACCAATGACTCTACTCAGGACTTGAAACAGCAATCAAATGTACTATCAGAAATTCAAGGCCCACTTGACCGGGCGTGTCTGGCTCAGAGCCCTTCAGAAGCTTGCAGTGACAGTCAAATCTGTAGTCACCTGAAGGCTTGACGGGCTGGAGGACTCACTTCCTCAGCAGTTCATTCATCTGGTTGGTTTAGGAGGGATTAGCCAGAGACCTTGGTTCCTTCCATACACATTTCCACTGGCACGGAGACTGGCTTTCCCCCAGAGTAAGTGACCCAAGAGGTCAGTGCGGACACCACAGTGCCTTTGATGACCTAGCTACGGAAGCCCATCACCATCACGCCACCATATATTACTGGGGATCGGGGTGTGAATACCAGGAGGCCAGGGCTGCCTTGCAGGCTGGCAACCACAGGGCCCTAAGTGGAGAAGGAAATAGAAGGTGGGTTGAAAGGAAGCTTTAGTGAGCTCTTTCTTTGCTCTGGCTATTTTCGGACAAGGTGTCAGCCTTTCCAATGAGCTGAGTTCTCACCCTGTGATTGTGACATTTCCGCACAGATCTTAGCGCTGGCCCCTTCCTCTCAAGTCCCATACTTGTCCCCAGGATTCCTGGTCTATGTCCCACTGCCCACCCTAGTCCACGTCGTAGCTCAGTCCAGGGCAGTCTGCACCTTGGGCGGGGGCGGTGGACTCTTAGGGGGGATGGGAAGGGAAGACTCCAAACCCAGGTTGGTAGGGACATACAGGAGAACCAAGGTGAGTGATCGGTGACGCCAAACTCCAAGATGTCAGCAGCCATGGAGAGCCACTCCACAGGAAGCTGTGCGGTGGGGACAGTGGTCCTTCAAGGAGCTTGCGGCGCTAAGAAAGGAGAACCCTTAGTCTCACAGAGCAGAGGAATGTCCATCACAAAGAAATGACTTTACCTCAAATAAGGGGAAAGGGTGATGATTACTAAACACATCCGACAAGCTGGTGAGTTTGGGAGGCAGAAGAGATGGCGAACCTCAGAAACCCCACTGTTCTTTTTGGCCTTGGAGCCCACCTGCCCTGGGGCTGCTGCAGCCTGACACTGCTCTAGCTTTGAAATTTAACTTTGCCCCACCCTTCTTTGTGAAAAGCTGAAAGGGGAGAGCCTGGCAGGAGGTCAGTGGGCCCAGGATGACTATCTAGCATCTGAGCACCTACAGAGCAGGAAGTGGACACTAGACACAAACAAGCCAAGCTGGTGGCCGTTCCTTGACTGCCCTCTTCCAGGGCGCTGGACCTCTTGCCTTTGGTTTTTCTTCCGGCTCAAGCAAGAGCTCCGTTTCCCTCCCTGGCCCAAAGGTTCAGAGTTCTTCCCTTAGGGCACAGATTAGGAATTCAAATGTCTTTAGAGGACTGTGAAAAGATCAGGTGAGTGATCGGTAGCCTGTGGCAAACTGGAGAGTGCCTAAAAGCATTCGCTTTCAAAATCACAATTTAAAAAATATCATGCTGGCCAAAACGACAGAGCTGCCAGATTAAGCCTCTGGCTGTCAGTCTGAAATTCAAACAACCGAGGATGGGCTGAAAACAGACCCCAAATTATAGCCCACATCGCTTTTTATGTCTGCATGTGCGCACACACACACACACACACACACACACACACAGGCACAGGCACGCACACCTGTGTTAGTGCTAGAGCTAAAGCTAAAGCTAGAGCTAAACACGTGAAGGAGCTAATGTGCTGCTCCTCGCCTGTGTTGTGGGCTGGTATGAGTGGGCTCTAGAACTGTGAAGCTGGCCCCCCAGCAGCACCCTGTGCCAGAACTGACATCTTCCTAGATAGGCTGCAAGTTTGAAACTAGAGGCCTGGGGCAGTTGAGGGCACCAGCATATGTATGTGGGGTGAGGGGGCTGGGAGAGGGTGATGCGTATCCATGAACGGCCTTCTGGGACAGAGCCTTCCATTCAGCGTGTGCCCACCAAGGTGCAGGACTGAGCAACCGTGGACACAGAAGATACTATCTTTCAGGCTGAAAGAATGGAAGCAGTAAAACACAGCCCTCTGGGGAGGCTGCAGCAGCTGAGAAGTCTGACTGGCCTCCACTCCCATGTCCTCTGAAGCTGGACTGACCCAAAGCAAGCTGACTCTCCTGGGAAAGCCCACCGGGGCCAGGGAGTGGCAGATGTAGGAATATTTGACTTCCAGAAGGCGAGAACTTGCCTAGGGAATGAGATCTGTTCCACCTGCCTGTCCTTCGTGTCAGAGCAGGGCGAGGTGCCTTCGTCTTGCTAGTTAAGGGTGCTCAGAGGGCTGAGTCAGACCAGGGGAGGCGGCACTGCTCCAATCTGCCACCAGGAGGCAGCAGAGAGCACCACACACGCGCTCAATCTCAGTAACGAGAACCATTTGACTGAAGCAGTTTCTCTCCATCCCTTTCTCCTGGACCTCTTTCATTACCCACTAACGTGTCCTAGAAGAGTGAGCACACGTGCAGAGGGAGGCAGAGGGATCCAGGATCAGGAATTTGGATATCTGGTTGTGCCCCGTGGAGCAGCACACTTGTTCTCTCACAAGCTGACAAGTCCCTGCAGATCTTGGTGAAGGATGGTGGATGCCCCGGGGTTGGCCAGGGGGCACTGGGGAGGGAACTCACCCTGGCCAGACCAGAGATTTTTACTCCGGCCCCTGGGCAGTGGCTCTGGGTGACCCCTCTCTGTGCATCATTCCTCCCACATGGCTCCCCTTCCTGCAGCTCCCAGACTCTGCCCCAGGAAACAGCCCAAATTGCCTGAGCCCAGCCCCACAATATCTCTTCACTTCCAGTCTGAATACAAGAACCTAGAACTGCCTCGCTCCTCCAGGAAGCTTTCCCAGACAGGGAAGAATCTGGCATGACTTGTCAGAGACAAGAGGAGATGAGGGTGTAATGAGAGATTTTGGAGACTTTAGAAGGCAGGGAAGTGTGTCAAGCAGCAAAGAGCACCGCCCCCACACCCCAATCCACACCTTTCTCTGTGTGGAATCAAGATGCTTTCACAGATTCCAAGACCTCCACTGGAGGCGGGGTGGTGGAAAGTAACAAGAACAAGTGTCCATAGAGGAAATCTGGTCAGACTGGTATGGGCTGAAGAGAAAAATACCAAGATGAGGGAACCAATCTGGAGAGAACTGCTCATCTCTGCACAGAAGGGACCCCTTTCCCTCCCACCTTAAGGCAGACCTGCTCAGAAATAGTACTAGGTACAGGTACAAAAGGCTAGCACACAGTAGCAGATGATCTGTATGTGCTTGTTAACTAAGGCAGGAGGGTGTAGTGGAAAGAACACTGGCCTGAGAACAAGGAGACTGGGTTTCTGTCCCATCTGTGGCTCCAAGGAGCATCAGGAAGTTGAAAAAGTCATTTTGTCTCTTTGCTCTTCAGTTTCCTCCTCCATGAAGTCAGGGGTTTGAACAAAAGCAGGATAACAAATGGAGTTGCCGGGAGCACTATGATTGTGAGGTGGAAGAATCTGTGATCAATTAGCAATGTCTGTGCTGGGTGTCTGGAATGGAGAGCTGGGACTCGGAGGCCATGTATTTGCAAAGTCTAAAATTCATTTCTATACGCCTTCCATTCCAAGACTCTGTGCGTGGATGACAATATTGCAAGGAGAATGTGGAACTAGGCCTGGAGTTCAGATGGTCTACAAGAAACTCGAAGACCATGATGTCATGTGAAGGCTTGCCTCCTGGTTGTTCCCCTAATTCCCTCCCCCATGTATTCCAGAGTACCAAGCCTAGTAGAGGACCCCTCTATGGAATGTCAGAATCCATTTGTTGTGTTCGGCTGTCACTTCCAGCATGGTGTGTTCCATCAGGTTGTCTGAATTCCATCACGGTTAGGTATTCCCATCGGCACTACCATCCCAGGGCACCCATACAGTAAGCTCCACCAGGAAACATCCCCACGTCGGGAGAGCCCTTACAATGCAATGTGCTATCACCTGATGGTGGACTCCAAAAAGACCACCCTCCTTTATAAATAAGATGGTATGTTCCAACAGGGAGTCTCTTCACAGCATGGTGTGTTCCAATAGGACATTGTTAGCCAACATGAGCTGCTCTGGTCTTGAAAAGGAGAGGAGTCTGGCTTCTGGCTGGAGGTGCCCATGACTATCACAGAGGTCTCAGCAGAGCTGTGGGAGGGGACAGAGGCGAAGGCTGTCCTTTGGGGTAGAGGGCGGTCCTGGCCCAGCTTCCTGGCTCAGTAGCCACCTAGCTTCTGGCCACATCCTACAAATGGGTCTCCTTATTTCCAGATAGTAGTCCTTCCTTCTTTGGGAAGGGCCTGCTGTTCTGGCTGGTGCCACCATCCAGATACAGGTGCTGCTTGGGCTGTGGCAGGCTGGGGTCAGGGGTGACAAGCTGTTGCAGGCGCTGTAGAGAGAAGAGGGACTGAATGGGTGCTGTTGGTGAGAAAGACCCTAAAGATGCTTCCCCAAGTCTATACCCCCAGAGCCTGCACAAAGCCAGTCACCCAGGGGCAGCTCAACACAGTGAGTGAATAATGAACATGTCGAGAAGAGAGAAGAGCCAATACATGGTGTGCGAGCTGCCTGGGCTTCAGTCCTGGCTCTGTTACTGGTGGATTCAACAACTCCGTGCCTCCTCTGTAAAATGAGAATGATAACTGTACACATGTCATAGAACAGTGTCTGTCACAGGGTAAATGGTCAGTGAGTGTTTGTTTTTCTTCTTCTTATCACCATTCTTATTGCTATGATTATATGCTCTGTTATTTTTCTATTAGGGGTAGGACCATTACTATTGTTATGTTGCTTTCTCCTCCCCTTCTTCTTGCTTGAATACAGATGTGATGATGGGAATCAGGAAACCCTTTTTGTGACCATGAGATGATAAGTGTGATGATGAAAACAACACGCTCAGAGGAAGGGAAAAAAATAGGGAGAACCTGGTCCCTAATGGCCTTAATAAGCAGCTAAATCAAATGCCAGAAGTCTCTGTCTTTTGTCCTGATCTGATAGGGGAAAAAAAAACAAGTGATTTGCAGATTGAGTTTCCTGCTACTTGCAGACCAGAGAGATCTCTACAAATGCAATGTTGTATGGGATCCTGACTAGAGCGTTTTCCAGGAGGGTATGCACCAAAATCTAGATAAGAAGCTTTGGCATGTGCTTCCCAGGCAAGGTTAAGACAAGACCAGAAGCCAGGAGACCTTGTGGAGTGAACTGTAGTTGGCTGGTTGTCAGTTTCCCGAGAGCAAGGAATCTGGTCCTCTAAACCTCTATGTCAGGCCTGTTTATGTTCTTGTTGGTGACTGAGTTTCCTCCTTAGCCCCCAAACAGTGCATTCATGTCCAGATGACCTTCTGGAGGTCAGATTCTGAAGGTCTAGGACTCTGAGACTTTTAAATGAAACCACAGGACTGGTCTTCAAAGGCCCTTTTCTTTCTGCTTTCAGTAGGTCGAAGGGCTGCCCCCGACTCAGAGCAGGGCCCAGCTGTAGGATCTTGCCTGAATCACCCCTTCTCAGTGCGCTGCTTTAATGGGGCCCTTCTCCCAGGCCTACCTTCTTGAAGGAGCCCTGCGTCTTCAGGAGCATGATGATGGTGAAGAGTGGGATGCAGACCATGGAGGAGAGAGCCAAGAACCAGCCAATGGCATACCCCCAGGGAGGGTACACGTAGATGCTGTTGTATTTGAGGGGTTCATACTTGCTCAAGGAAAAGAGGAAAGTGGCCTGGAAGGAGGAAGGAGCAGAGGCAGATAAGCTGGGGAGTCATTAAAAGTCTCTCCTCAGCTACTTCAATACCCAGTGACAGATGACAAGTTACATATGGGGTGGAACAGTAAAAGCCACTGAAAAGTGTGGACACTGTCACTCTGATAGAGGATGGAGGTGGGAGGGGATATAACAGAAGGGAGGAGAGATGGAGGAGTTCAAAGACAGAAAGAGACAAATACTTGGGAGATGGAGCAGGTGCTGGAGGAGTTGTGAGAAAGATGGAGCTGAGACTAGAACAGATGATAACGATGGGTGAGATGGTCCCCGACAAGCAGGCGGGGGAAGTCAACACAGAAGAATGGGCCAGCGTCCCAAGGTAACAGAACAGGCAGGGACAGAGCCCCAGAACTCAGACATCCTGATCCATGTCTCCTGCATCTGCTGGAGGGGCCTCTGGGTTGCACCTACCAGGCAAAGTCCAGGGGTCAGGAAGAGCCAGGAAATCTTCACCAGGGGCCATGGCCGGTAGCCAATCATGTCTTCCACGTTATCATAGAAACGGTTGGCCCCTGCCCAGTGGTGAGAGAGTGTGAGAGTGGGAGGGAGACAGCCGGGAAACTGGGTCAGGCGCACGGAGGACGTGGGTCCCTGGCACCCCCGCGAGGGGGAAGAGGTATCACCTCAGCTCCCAGAGCAAAGTCCCCCTGTCTGAGGATGAAGACCCTCCTGCCCTGATGGCAGAGGAAGCTGAGAGCCTACAGAGGAGTGCAAAGCTACACAAACACTCGTTCACCCATGTGGCAGAGATGACGTCAACTTCAGGTCAGCTCCCCCTGCTGGGAAGAGCTCACGGAATTCATGAGGCTGGAGCAGCTCGGTATGAAAGACCGTCCAGACTCCAGATGGTAGACCAACGACCTTGTGTTCCAGTAGCCCGTGGAAAGAGGGCTGATTTGTGTTTGTGAAAACACTGGCTTGGCTTTGTTGTGTTCAATGTCCTCAGGTTTCCACCTCTGCTCTGGTTCCAGGCAGAAGTAGAGAGACACTGACTGGGAAAGACACTTGGAGGGCCCCTGGAAGCTCCCGCCACCAGAATATACTTCCCACTGGGGCAGGGGGATGCGTGAAATGCCACCATTAATGAGCACATTCCTTTGCCTTCTAACTTGTCCCCAGGGAAGAGCCAGCTACTGCTGCACAGATGTGGCGTATTAAGGCTTATCCATCATGGACACCTCACCATGACTGAGTGCATCAGACCCTCTCTGAGGACAAGTTTTGACAGTCGGAGGACATCAGGAACACTTTAGGTGCTTGAGGGACAAGGAAGGAGACATCTCTAAGGAGAGGAAAGGACACTAAACAGAAGACTTAGGGAGGCCAATTAAAAACCCACTCAGTTTGTCCTGAGGTCCCACTGCATGTACCTAGTTACTTTCTCTACGCTGAGCCTTGTGACAGGGGCACTGTGTTCAGTCTAGTGCGATGGAGTTAGAGGGACCTGGGTGTGATGATGGTTCCGCCCATGAAAAGCTGTCTGAGTTGAGGCAAGAGACCTAACCTCTCCAGGCCTTGCTGTCCCTGTTCAGGGCGGCCGTGCTGGCTGTGGGAGAGCAGACGATGCAAGCACGCAGGCTCAATGCCTGGAGAATTCTCTCCTGGCTGTGAGCAGGGACAGTAACGGCAGGGAGAGTGCCACTTTCGGCGCCGCTGGCTAGTTATCTCAGCACCGAGGGGCCACGGCTGCTGGTGGATGCCAAGCGAAGGCAGAAGTCACCTCATTATGAGAAGAAAACGCAGACTGGGCACCATGGAAAAGGCGATCTCAAAACCACAGGGATGCATGTCCTATCTGTGAAAGTATCTGAGCAAAGCCTGGAGGAGCACTTTGGGGGCACGGAGGCATTCATGGAGGGTCAGACTAAGCAGCCCATCTGACCAGGATCCCTCTGGAGAAGGCGGTGACTGGTCAGTGATGATTATGTCCAGTGACTCTCAGTGCTCTGGGAACTCAGTCTGGTCAGTGTCTCGGCTCTAGCTGCCACCGTGAGAGATGAGTGGGTTCCCAGTGTAGAACTTCCCATAAACAGAACCAGGACAGCAGCACAAAGACCAAGAGAAACCTGAAGGCCAGTACAGCATGTCTCTCCTCCCGGGCAAATCCTGCCCTAGGCTAGGTCCCAATGCCCTTCCTGCCCCACAGCCGCCTCCCCACTTACCATACACCCAGCTGATGCAGATTACTTCAAACACGGCCAGGAAGAGCAGGCAGATGCCGCTGGTCGCGTAATAATCAAACAGCTGGAAAACATACATCCCACCCTGTGGGAGACAGGTGGGCTGAGGCCTTGGTCAGTCTGGGCAGGGGACCCCCCTGCAGCATCTGGGGTGCCATCCTGCCCTGGGAAGTCATTCCTTGTATCTAAAAGGGGTGTCCCCATCTGTTCCATCAGGACTTTTGCCATTCACAAGGACATCGGGAGCTGTTTTGCCTGCCCACTATCCCACCTTTTGGAAGCTGACACTCCCTCACTCAAGTGTATGCCCCTCCCTGCTCTAGCCCGAAGAAGCATCAAGACCAGACACTGTACTCTCAGGAAAAGTGCCCTCTCCCTCCTCTGGGGTTGGTTGCGTGGAGGAAGGTAGGGCTTCCTCGATATCAGGAGGGAAGTCTGGTGAGAATGGAGTTACTAGGAAAAAAGGGGTCAGGAAACAGAGAGAGGCAGTTCTGACAATAACATCAGAGCAACTGGATCCAGCCATGCCTGAAACCAACATCTCAAGACTTTTCAGTTTCCTACCCCCCCAAATTCCCTTTCTGCTTAAGCCAGCTTGTGTTTGGCTTCTGTCACCAAGAGAGCACTAAAACACACCAGTAGGTTCCACGTGTGGTCCCTGTGTGTGAAGAGAAGGCATCAAGACCCCACCTAGCAGATGAAGAAAGTGTGGCTCTGAGAAGCATCTGCAGTGTCCTCATGGCTTGCGCACCCTTGATGGCTTGGTGGACCTTTGTGCACCCAGCTGCAGCCGCCCCTCCTCACCTCAGTGATCAGGAAGAGCCCAATGAGGTAGCAGGTGACTGCAATGGCGAGGATGAGGAGCTCCCGCCGCCCGCTCTTCCGGAGCTGCCTGGGGAACATGTCCACGGAGGCCGTCACCAGGCACTCCACACAGACAAACTGTGGGCCGGGAGAGAAGTGGGCGAGAGGGGGTGTGAGGCGGGCTACTGGCACCTGCCCTGGGCCTTCCCCCCATCCAGCCTTGCCTGGGCCTCCTCTCCCCACACTCACCCACAAGAGTGAGAGAGGACGCAAAGGTCAGAAATGGGGTGAAGGGGGGTCACATTTCCAAAACGGAGAGTCCCAGAAGTGAGTTTGGAGGGGAAAATAGGCTCTGTCCCCAAGGCTGAGCTGAGCAGCTGACAGGAGACTCTGGGGGACATTTGGGAGGGAGCATCCACTACCAGAAAGGGTCAAACCTGTGTTACAAAGCAGGCAACCCCCTCACAGGAGAGGGTCTCCAGGCCTGGGGTCACCCAGCCAACCACAAGAACGGGCCCTGGACAGCGGAGAGGGCCCTGGGATGCACGGTCAGGAGAAAGGGGGTGGGGCACAAGGCAATGCTAAGAAATGTAAAAGCTGGCAAGAGGGTCCCTAGGGCAGGGGTGGGCTGGTGACCTACCTGACTGTCCAGCCCGAGGAATATGAGCATGATGAAGAAAAGGCAGGACCACAGCTGGGACAAGGGCATCATAGTCACAGCCTTGGGGAATGCGATGAAGGCCAGCCCAGGACCTGCCAGGCAGGCAGCACAGTCAGGTGGGCTCAAGCCCTCACTGTCCTCAGGGAAGAGCCCTGTCCGGAGGCACTGTGGGCAGTGTGTGTGCGCGTGTGGAGGGGCCTGGTGAGTCTGTTCATTATTCTGCTCTTTCCAGATTCTGGAGAGTGAGTCATTCACTCATCCATTCATCCATCTGTGCAGGCTGTGGGCCCATCATCTCCAGTCCCCTGTCCCTCCTCCTCCATGGTTACGTGCTCTATGCCAAGATCTGCTCCCAGATGTTCATATTACACAGTTTCTGGGACACCTGCCTTTCCATAAGAAGACCTGTGTTCTCTGGCACTCTGTCCCCTCAGGTCCCAGACAGCAGAGCAGCACCCACCTGACTCGGCCACTTCGGAAATGGGCACCCCCTGCTCTTTGGACATGAAGCCTAGGATGGAGAAGACCACGAAGCCAGCCATGAAGCTGGTGGCGCTGTTCAGGAAGCAGAGGGCGATGCAGTCCCTATGGGCAGGTGGATACAGAGGCAGGGGGAGGAGAGGGGAGAGGGGAATCCACCACAGGAGGAGACATCAGAAGCCAGGAAGAGGGTAGGGAGAAAGAGCAAAGGAAGGTGGAAGGAGAGTGCAGAGGAGAGGATGGGAAGAAAATGGCAGACCCAGCACCCACAGAGAGGAAAGAGAGAGAGGAAGGGGAGGAGGGAAGAAAGTCAGTCCAGGAGATGACTCCACAAAGCTGGTTTGACGCAACTGTGACTCCCTGTAATAAGTGAGGAAGGCCTGGGACCCAGCTCTGAGTCTGCACCCCGGAGCCAGGCCCAGCACTCCCCCTTAAAACACAGCCCCTCCTGCCTGGTGCCCACCTGTAGCAGTTGTTATGGTATTTGTTGTAGCTGCCCAGGGCTGTCAGGCACCCCTGGCCGATGGCGAAGGAGAAGAAGATCTGGGTGCCCGCGTCCATCCACACCTATGTGAGAACCCGAGAATATGGTAGAGGGCGAGCTGACCATTGCCTGGAACCAGGGTGACCAGAGGTCCCCTCGGTGTCCCTTAGTGTCCCTGACAGCCCAGCCATCCATCAGCACACCCTCCTCTCTCGCAGGCAGGGCCCATGTGTAATTTGCTTCTGGGGGCACCTAGTGAGCACCTGGATCTTCTTAGGCAGAGTCTGTAGCCCCCACAGAGAGGGCAAACCTGTCTGCAGGGTGGAGCTCCTTCCACAAGAAGGGGGCCCTTGGGAGGGTGAGGGGGCAAAGAGCCCACTTCCTTCAAATATAAAGGAAAAACCAGCATGACCCATGGGGAGGGGAGGGGGACAAAGAATGTGCTCAGGCAAATCCTAGAGGAAATACAAATGGCCAGTTAAATCACAGGAAAATGTTCGACTTCACAATAGCAAAAACAACAACAACAACAACAAAAATACCCCCAAATAATACTATGCTGACCTATCAAACAAATTATAATCAATCACTCATAGGCGCTACAGAAAGACTTCCATCACTGGCAGTGGAAGCTTTCATTTCTAGATTTACCTGCCATGTAATATGTCCTTAATACATTTTTGTTGAATGAATGAATAGACAGATGATAGATGTGGAAAATATTATGCATGTGTTAAGAATGACATTTACAAATGAATTTAATAGCACAGAAGATGCTTACAAGATCATGTAAGTGAAAAAAGATATGTCTATAATTATCTCAACTATTTTAACACACACACACACAGAGCTAGAAAAATAACTTGGATGGCAGAAAGTATACTAAAATGCTAACGGAGACTCTAGCTGAGTATTGGGACAGGAGATATTTAGTTCCTTTTTCATAACTGTCTTCTACATTCTCTCAGTCTTCTCTAGTGGGCTTCCAATACCTTTGAACCAAGAGAAAAACAATCAACAATTTTCAAGGGTCCAGATCTGGTTCAGGAAGGGAGACAGTCGGGGAAATGGCCCCAGCACTGTGCCTACCTGGGGGTCCTTAAGGCGAAACAAATCTGGCTTCAGGTAATAGATGATGCCTTCATAGGCTCCAGGAAGGGTGACGCCTCGGATCAAGAGGATGATCAGCATCAGGTAGGGAAATGTGGCTGTGAAATAAACAACCTGGAGGGGAAGCCTGGAGGTCACTCCTGGTGGGGACACAGCAGCCAGGAGGGGACAGGGAGCCTGCCCTGTCACCCCTCCCCAGGCAGCGCACTTAGCACACCTTGCTTGGAATCCGAAAGCTTCTTAGAGAGAACAGAATGGGGTGAGTCCATGAAACTTTCCACACCTTCCTTCCACATTCCAGGGGCCTGGCTCCCCAGCAGAGTGTGAGATACACATCAGCGGGTGGGGGGAGTGGAGCAAGGGGGGAGCAGGAAGGACAGGGAGGGTACACATTTCCAGCCATAACATGTCAAAATCTATTTTTAAATCCTGAATCTGTTCTCCCTCAATCTTTTCCCCTGGCTGTTCTCCTCGTGCCCCCTGGTGAGGGTAGGACTCCCTCCACATCAGGAGGAAGGGGAGCAGACTCATACAGTGATCTGTGGGAAATTTAGACTGTACTTTTCCAGGCCTATGGGGCAGCGGGGCGGCAGTGGCCTGAATGTTGGGACCATGGAGACATGCCGAGGGGGAGGCTGTCTCCCCCTGACCAAGCACAGTTCCTTACCCAAGGCGGCTCTATCTCTGTTATTATTTCAACTACTGCTATTTTGGTAATTCCCGTCACTTACTCTTATTGCTACAACAATCCAGGGGAGGAGGAAAGCTGCTTTGAGAAGTTGGTTCCTGTCTATTCCTGGCTTTAAAAAGTAGGAAGCCTCAGTCTCAGACTCTCTGGGTTGGAAATAATGTTCAAATCTGAACTCTGTCTATACCCCTAAGTCAACCAGAACCTCTTTGATGACTGGAAACACCACCTCACAGACAGTTCTGTTTGCTAGTTCATGCTAAGAATTGTCTCTCTGTATTATCAATACACAGAACAAGTTATAGTAGTGTATGATCCTAATTGTGTAATATACAAAAGAGATACATGTACACACATGCATGCATATGAAAGAAGCTAGAAGGCCATGAGGCGAAATGTTAAAGGGATTAGCAGCCCTAACCTCCTGATGGCTTGTGTAATGCTCAGCTCCAACTCTGGAACTTTTTATTTTCCCTCCCCCCACCATTGGGATCAAACAAGGGTCCTTGGGCTTTACATGGTCTGCACCTTAGCCACTGGACCATGGGGGTGCACTGACACTAGGACTTTTATTTTCTTATTTTGCTCTGTATGTTACCTATGCAAACAGGTTAAAAAAACAGGTAAAAAAAAAAAAAAAAAACCTATGCAAAAGTCCATTGGAAAAGCAATGCTTTCCTTGTCTTGAACCAAACTCGGCCTTCCTACGACTCTACGACTCCCGTTTTCAGCCTGCCTCTCCCCTCAACTACTCTTTCTTTCATTTCTCCAAAGGGACCCCTGTGAGCATGCCCATGGACTCTAGGGACCATAAAGAGCTGAGCATACCAGCAGTCAGAACCCCTCACCTTGCCTGTGGTCTTAACTCCCTTCCAGATGCAGAAGTAGCAGATGACCCAGGCGAGCAGGAGGCACAGGGCCAGCTCCCAGCGCAGTGCCCCCAGGTCATGGATGCCCGAGGTGATGCCCAGAACGCGCCTCCTGGTGGAACCGAAAAAAACAACATCCAGGTAAAAGACAAGAGCCAGTCTGCCTCTGTCAGCAAGTCTCCTGATTCTTGGAGCTGATCCCACAGATCTCACATTTCAGGTTCCCCCCAACCCCCAACCCACTGCACCTCCCCCATGGCCAGGCCATGTTCCCACCTGTGGGCTGTACGCCCTGGCTGTTAGAAGACCAAATCACGTAATCCCATAGGTATCTTTGTCTTTCTAACTCATCCAGATTTCTCTGTTGTACAGAGAGAAAGAGAGAGAGGGGGGAAGAATGTATGGATAAGTATATGGAGAGCAGATATTTATATATGCAGGTTGATGAGCAGCATAGAGGATACAGGTGCTCAGCGGAAGGGCTGATGCATACTCAGATCTACAGCTGTATAGAGGAGTGCGCGTGCGTAAGAGTGGACATCGTGAGGTGGGATCACACAGGTGTGAGAACGCAGGTAGGTGAGCACGCTGGTGGGCATGGATGGGTTATCAAGGTTGAGTGTGAGGGTGACGGCGGACTTATGTGAATATGAAGGTGGACATGTGTGGGTGGGGGAGGGCAAATAGTCATGACTGAGGGTGCATGATGAGTGGAGCGGTGCCGATTTCTCTGCATGACCACTCCTTGGACAATTGCAGCTTACCAACGTGACACGGAGCTGGGAGAGGTGTGCACTGTCAACTCACCTGAGTTGTACAGAATGTTTCCAGCATGCTGCTGGACATGAGTTCGTACAGATGTGTGTGTGCGTGTGGTAGGTGTGAGGGTGCAGGCAGGCATGTGTGAGGATTCAAGTCTACACAGATGGATGTGTGTCAGGTGGACACACCTGTGTCCTGTGTGGATGCAGGTGGGCTTGGGGTAAGTGTGGGCATGCAGGCGGAGAAGTGTGGGTAGGTGTGTGGGATTGCCCAACTCTCTCAGTGACATGGGGAAGGGGGTGGTGGGAGGTAGGTTGGTGCTGGAAAGTATGCACAGAGAGCCTTAAACTTGCACTCCAAGTCAGGGCTCAGACATCCCCATTTCCTCTGCTTGGGGCCCCCTCGTGGCAACCAAGTCAGCACCTACTCCCAAAATTCCATGACGGGCGAGGTGGAGTTCTCAGATGGGGTGGCTGTAGTGGCTTCTGAGTGGTTCAGAAAGGTCATACAGTGCTCTGTTGGGGACAAGATGGGGTACGCATGAGACGGGGATGCTGTGTAAGAGATGCCCTCGCACCCTAGTCCCCTCGGACCCCCTAGCTTGCAGCCTGGTGGTCCAGTTACTCCCAGTCTCACAAGCTTCCTTGGGACCCTCTCTCTCCAGAGTGTCTCACACTGTTCATGTTCCAGCCGGACACGGCCCAGCTGTCATACTCTCTGCCCCTGCCTGAGCGACAACACGCTTTAAACTTCCCGCTCTCTCCTCAGCAGACAAAGCAACTGAGTCTTGTGCCTGTTTCCCTGCCACCTCCTGCCCCGTGGAACACTGTCGCATGTCAGCCCATGCACAGCCTGCAGCCTTCCCTGGCACCTCTCCCCACCGTAGTTACAGTTACTGCACTGTCTCTTCCAACCATCACAATTTGTAAATGTCTTATTACTTCCTCTGTTTCTGCCACCAGACTGTACACTCAGTGAGGACTGGGTCTGTGTTGCTAGTCCCTTGAGTCTCTAGCACCTGCTTCTGTGCTTAGCTCTTCGTAGGTGTACAGTAAATAGGGGTTAAATGAATGGATGTGTCAGCGATGCAGCTGTCTAACACTTTCACAGTGCCACGGAGTTCCTGATGCTCCCAGTGGCGGGTCTGAGGTCCCACAGTAAGGTCAGTCAGCGGAACGAGTGCCAGAGCCCACATGGCTTGTCTTTGAAGCCATTTCGGCTACGTGCTTCACCATCATTCACCCAGCCTCAGCCACCACAGACCTATCCTTCCCATGATGCAAGAGGCCCCGTCCTAGGGCCTGAAATGACAGATACCTGTGTTCCAGTAATTGCCACATGTCGTCCAGGGCAGCTCAGAGGCAAAAGAGCTAAACAGGTAGAAGAGAGCCCAGGCAAGGATGATGATGTAGTAAATGTTCAAGTAGGACTCGATGACCACAGATGCCAGACCAATGCCTTCCAGAGCGGGGAGAGAGAGCACGAGAATCCAAGAAATCAATGTTAACCCCAAACAAAGGTCACACGAAAGCTGCCAGTTATGACAAGAAGGATATAGCAAGAAAGAGCCCCTAGGGCTTATTTACTGGCATAAGAAGTCATTTGCAATAGATTTTTCTAACTAAAAAAAACAAACCAAGTTATAGAAGACTATTCTATGTATTCTCTTACTGTTATAATATGTATTTGTGTATGTATACTTTTTTTTTTAATGAGAAAAATTCTGGGTCATCCCCAAGTTAATAAGCAGTTTCTAGATGAAGGGATTTCATTTCACTTTCTGACGAATTTTTCTTTTCTTTTTGCCTATCTGCATTTTTTTTTTCAAGTTTTTTATTGCAATTGTGCATTACCTGTATAAAACAAAAAGGGGCAGGAAGAGCAAAGAAGAAAGTAGGGAAAATTTGGTAAGAATGGGTATCAAGAGCAAAATCCATAGGAAACCAGCAAGGAAGAGGGCTTTCAAGAACTGGAGCCTGGTGAGCCTCAGATCTGGCTCCAGGAAGAGGGAAGAGGGGCAAGGCTGACCAGCGAGCCGGGAAGGAATATGCAGCGGCAGGTTAGCTGTGTATGTGTCCTGGGCAAGAGTGGGACCTCTTCCACTGTGACTTTAGAAGTAGCATGATGCCAGGGAGGCTGTCGATCACACCGGGGAGAGGGTTGGACGCCCTGCTCCAGGTCCCAGCTGCTCTCTTCCAGGGAAGTCGGAGAACTAGAATGAAGGGCCTTGGAGAACAATCTGATAGCCTGGAGCAGGTTGGAAAATCAGTGCCGACTGTCAGCAAAATCCCATTTACCAGGAGAGTCCCCTGATGGTCCCAGAGGCCTGGCAAACTGGTCAGGAAGCTGTGTTAGTATCTCTGCAAGGCCACTGGGGAGTGAGTGCCCCAAAGTGTCTGTGACTAGGAAAGGCAGAGGCCTGAATGGCCTTGGGAGGGGAGGTGACTGGGGCTGCTGATGGAGAGGAGGGTCCCCAGGGAGCTGGCAGCAGCCGGGCAGGATATTTAGAACACACACAGACACCCAAACACCCAACTCGGAACAAGTGGCCACTGTGCAGCCCTCCCGCCCACCGGAACACGCCGTGCTCCACTGCCCAGCCTGACCCAAAGGCCCTATAAACACTGGGAGGCAGGGTGCCAGGCTAGGGATGGGTGGGGTGACCCCATTTGGAGGACAAGGATGACACAGGGGAGGAAACATGTGCCTGCGTGCCAGCTGGGGAGGCCAAGCTTGGGTGAGCACAGGGGTGTCTCCTGGGAGTAGCAGTGTGCATGGCCCCTGGAAGGTGAGTGCAGTAGGGCCACTTAGGGAGAGGAAGCCCAGGCACCCTCCCGACACAAGCGCACACACCTTGAGTCTGACACCCAGCCTGGGAGATGTCTTCAACACAGACAAGACAGAGCAGCAACCCAAGCCCAACCCCCACCCCAACCCCCACCCCCGCCTGATGCCTGCCTTGGTCACCTGTGCACGGTGCCCTGTTGGACAGTTGGCACCTGCGTCCCACAGAGACCTGCTTGTGCTTGTTTTACCCATGAGCTTGCTTTGACCTCAGGCCAGAGCCCAGCCGGATGGCCATTACGGGGTTCTGGGGTCCGGAGCGGAGTACCTCATAACTGTGCTCTGAAAAAGCTAACAAACGGGTAGGAACATGGGTAGGCCCAGCCTATCACTGCTGTCCTCACTGGGGTCCCATGAGTGCCCCCCAAAGTGATCAATACCAGACTAGCCTCACCGCCCACAACACACCTGGTCACTGGTCAGGTTCCCAGCTCAGGAGCCAGTGTGTCCCTGCCCATGCTCCCCCTGTCCAGCCTATGAAGCTGGGCCCTAATTCGCGTAGCCTGAGGCCCCTATTGGGATGACATGAGGGGAGAATCCTCTCTATGCTTCAGATATGCGAGGGACCTCTCAGGGACAAAGAGAGGTTTCCCACTGGCTCCCATCAACTATGGAGAGGGTTAGGAGGAGGGGCACGGGGGGGGCGGGGGGGTGACACTCATGTGAGCTGCAACAGATCCACAGAAAGGAGCAGGGGCTGTCCTAACAAAATCGGAGTGTAGGAAAGAGCATGGACTTTCACTCAGGTAGGATTCAAATCCTCAATTTTCTCATCCGCAGAATGGAGTTCATAGAGTTATTATTGGAAGAGTAGATGAGGAAATTCAGGCAAACCACAGAGTTGGGCTCCATAGATGCCAAATAGCAGCATACTTGTCATCACAGCTATTATAGACATCTCTGGGACTGTGTCATATACTCAGGAAAGCATTTCCCATGAGACTGAAGAAGAGGAGGCTTCAGGTTCCTCCTTGGCAGGGATCCCTCCCTAATTTTGTATTCATCGTCTTGTATTGTTCTTGACGATGCAAAATTCTTCCTCCCCAGGTTTTCTGAAGCCTAATTTTACTTCCTGTGTTCCCCACAGCCCTTGGCACAGGATGTCAGTGGTGCAAGAAGGCGGTGACAGGAAGCAAAGTGACAGGATGGTGTGGCCCTCGGGTAAGGGGACACTCACCCTGGAAGAGGGGGCAGATCTTCCTCCAGGCCGTGACGCTCCCTTGGCTGGTGTACTGGCCCAGCGACACCTCCAAGAAGAACACCGGAATGCCGCAGATGAAGAAGAAGATGAAGTAGGGGATGAAGAAGGCTCCTGCGGAGGAGGGGAGCAGAAGCTGAGCCACCTGGCCTGAGGCCCTTCCCAGAGACCTGCCTCCCCTCTGCCAGCAGGGACTAGTGGAAAATTTCCAGCCCAACCCCACCCCCACCAGGGATAGGAAAGATCTCTTTAGAGAGAAGTAAATGAAAATGTAGGTGGAAATCTAATATATGCACTATTTATTTTCTCAGTGCACTTCACAATTCTAGTTGATTTATTATTTTTGGAACAAAAACATGTGTTCTGTACAATTTGATATGCTTATTAAATTTTCAAATTCGTTACATCTTAGAGAAAAACAAACAAAAACACCTTAGAAAAATTATTTTCTCTCTAATAATTTTTAGAGGAATTTTGTTTTCTTCTCCCCCATCCGCAGAGAAGGCCGTTACTCTGCTCAGGAGGATGCTCCAGGTCTGGGGTGGCAACAGCCCTGGGATTAGGCATGGGGACCTACATGTGGGTCCCAATGGCAGGCCAGGCCTAAAAGTCATCCTACAAATGACATGGGGATGAAATGTGAAGCCACCTCTAAGCTCACAGTGTCCTCCTCAGTCATAAGGCATCCATCTCTCCTCCGAAGCGCACCTGCTGGTGAATGTATTATTGTTTGTTGCACAGTAATAACATTTAGCACTTATTTGATGCTGACTGTGTGTAAGACACTCTTCTCAGTGCTTCACCCGCAACCAGATGCTCACAGAACAACCTCCCATGGAACAGGTACCACTCTGTGGTGAGAGAGAGGGGGCCAGCTTCAGCCCGCCCTAGTGACCTAGCGGACCAGGCCACTGGACACACCACATCCATTCTAAGAACCCGGGTTTGAGACCCAGGGCTGAGGGCAACGGCCAAGCTGAACAACTGAAAAAATGAACGCTTCTTCCTCCTCTCTCTTCCTGCCTGCCTACTCACCTTCATTCCTGCCTGCACCTTTCCTTTAAAAAGCAAAACCAAAAAGGAGGTCAGTTTGAAGATTCAAGAACTGAGGTCCAGATGAGGAAGCAGAAACACAAGCCCAGTGGTCTGACCTACAGCTGTGATTTAAACCACTGCATTATAGTGACTCTTAATGGAAAGGGAAAGAAAGGAAAAACAATATAGATCTTTTCAATTTTATTATAAAAACATATATGTATATATATATATATATATTTTTTTTTTTTTTTTACAAAGCTGAGGACTTACTACATATTACTTGATAACCATCTAAAATGTATATCACGATGGGATGGGGGGTGGGAAGCGGGGAGAAATGGTGGTGGAAGCCACTGGACAATGGTGAAGAACTCTTGGTGATTTGGTGGAGGGCAGGGTGTGTTGACCTATATATGAGGAATGGGTAACCTTTACCTGTGAGTTTATTTTAAATGTAAAAAATATTAATTAAAAAATAAAATGTATATCATGAACCTCTTTTCCTATCACTAAATGTTTATCTACAACATCTTTGTAAGGGCGGCATAGTATTCCACCTTATGCATCTGTCTTAATTTATTCTGTCACCAGCATTTTCAGTTGTTTTGTTAGTAACACTGCTGTGATAAAAATCGTTGGGTGTAGTATAATTTAGAATAGAGGAATTGCTAGGTGAGAGGGCATGCACTTTTTTTTTTATGGTAAAACATATATCACATAAGCTTTGCCATTTTTAACCACTTTCAAGTATACAGTTAATGGCATTAAATATATTCAGATTACAGCCTTCACCACCATCCATCTCCAGAATTTTTCATCCCAACCCAAACTGAAGCTCTGTCTCCGTTAAACAGTAACCCTCCATTCCTCCATCTCCCAGGCCCAGCCAACCCCCATTCCACTGTCTCTCCATGAGCTTATCTATTCTAGGTGCCTCGAGTAAGTAGAATCATACTGGATTTATCTCTTTGTGTCGGCTTATTTTACTTAATATAATTTCTTCAAGATTCATCTACATTCACCTATAAGATTCATCTACCTTCAGAATTTTCTTTCTTATTAAGGCTAAATCACATCCCCTTGTATGTCTAGGCCGCATTTTGGTTATCCATTCAGCCACTGACAAACATTGGGTTGTTTCCAACTGCAGGCTATAAACATTTTTTAAAAGATCTTTAACATGCACTTCCAAATTACCTTCCAAAACTCATACCAATCTTCACTCCCAATAGAGTAAGCAGAGGATTTGGGAGGCTTCTGGATCTAGGGAGCCACAATAAACCGGTAACCATGCCCCCCATCCTGAATCTTTTAAAACCTGTGTTTTCCTTGACATTCTGCAGATTGTCAGAGGTCAGTTAACACACCACCGGTGACACCAGTGACTCCAGTTTAAGGGGCTTGGGGGATGTTGGGGTGAGGTTGAGGGGTTGTACTCAGGAGAGGGGACGTGGCATAGGGGACATCTCGTCCCACAGGGGACTTTGCAGGAAGTCAATGGGGACATGAGACCCACGAGGCTCCTTCCCCCCAGCTCTGAGGGGTTCTTTCCTCCAACAGAGCAGATGACTTCCTTCAGTGTAGACTTCGGTGCCACAGAAGACAGGATGTCTCAGGGGCCTGGAGTTGGCCAGGGACCTGGAGCTCCCTCAGTCCCTGACCAGGTTATGGGCACACACAGCTGCCGATGCCCACAGACATCTGTGAAGACAGGGTGACTTGGGACTTGTTTAAAATCTCCTGCCCTCTGCTCTAGGCCATGCCTTACTATCTCTGCCAACCATTCTTTCCTGGGCCACAGACAATCTTGGAATTCCATAGAAGTCTCTTTAGGAGCAATCAATTTCTTACAGATGATGTAGTTTAAAGGCTCCTCACTTTTTCATAACAGAAGACCTTATTAGACCAATAACCTTCATATTATTTTTTCATCCCCGTTGAACAAATTTTCTCCTCACAGCTGTGTTTTTGAACTAATCACCGATTAATTTCTCTGCATATGTTAATAATAACCATTTTTAACTGCCAACCAGGGCTTATGGTCACTGCGGAATAAGCCCTATTACTACATTGAGTTGTGCAATTCTAGCCTAAAACACAAAATTAATACTTGGGTAAGTCTGTGAAGTCATGCTCCCATCTGGATCCATGATTAAGTTGTCTGACATGGGGAAATAACTCCTGACCTTTATTACTACCTTCCTAGACCCCCAAAGCCAAGTGACCACAGACTAGGATCCCTGACCCCTGGGGTTAGAGAGGAAGGGAAGAAGACTAACAGGTGGCAGACTGTCTTCCCAAGTAGTTAGGCTGAGATGAATTTAAAGCAAGAACACAAGTGACAAAAGAATAACACAGACTCTTGACAGTAAATGTAGTGCCAGTCATATCACCTCCTGGGGTCTCAGTGGCACAGTTGACCCAGGCTCAGCTCAGTGTGGTGACACGTCATCACATGTCTCTCTATGGCCTGATGACCAGCACAGAGGCCTCAGGCCCAGTCACAGCCATAGAGCAGGACAAAGTCAGAGGGGGCCAGGAACTGGAAGCCCTGAGGTGATGTGGGATTAGAGGGCCTGGCTTCCCTGGCCTGCTGCTGCCCACCAGCTCTGCACTCTGGGCAAGTCACTAAGCTTCTGAGCCTCTGTGTCCTCCTTATGAAATGAGGGCTCATCCCACATATTTGTCAGCCTCAGTTCTGATCTCCTCGATGTTCTTGAAATTGTGGCTAGGGACAGAGAATTAAGTCACAGCCCCCACCCCACACACTTCTCTCTGTTTCCCCTGATTGCTGGTCCAGTTTCAGTCTCTGCCCAATATCAGCCCCATTTCTATTTCTGAGAAGTTTCCAGTTCAAGTAGTTTGTAATAAGAACTCTATGTTTTTCAATACAGAGCAAGATATATGGTAGATGCTCAGTAAATATTTACCAAATTAAATATGGACAGTATTTAGAAGAATTTTCTGGTTATCTTTGAATGGGAATGTTTCTTCTTTTTACCTTTCTGGAAAGTTTCAAATATTCACAATAAGCATATATTATTTCCATATGAAAAATAAAGGTATTTTCAAAAGGCAAAAATGAATCTGGGCAGTTTTAAATAAATTCAGAGAAATTAATTATTCCATTTATATGCAATGTCCCAAATAGGAAAACCCATAGGCAGAGAGATTAGTGGTTGTTAAGTACTGGAGAGGAGAGGAAATGGGGAATAACTGCTAATAGGCTTTGGGGAATGATGAAAAAATCAATTGCGGTGATGACTACACAATTCTGTGAATGTACTAAAATCCCTCTACTTGTACCCTTCAAGAGATGAATCTGGTCCTGTCCCACCTTGACCCTGTTCATGATTACTTGCTACCAGAAAAATAATCATAAAATTACTATTGAAAAAAATTTTAATTTAAAATTAAATTTTTTCTTTAACTTAAAAAAAAGATCATAGGGCATGCCCTTGTGGCTCAGGTGGATGAGATGCTGGCATGCGGACTAGGTAAAGCCCAGGGGTCTGGGTTCAAGACCTGAGGCTGAAACCCAGGTCTGGGGTGAAAAAACCAAAATAAACAACTAAATAAAGATATTTCTTCTTCCTCTTCCTTTCTGTCTCCCTTAAAATGCTTCCTCCTTTCCCTTCCTTCCTTCCGCTCTTTAAAAAACAAAAGAAAAATCATAGACAGGATAGTATTTTTCTGATCAAAATTCTCCAGTTGCTTTCATCTTATTCAGAGCAGCTGGCCAGCTCTGAGCCTCTCCGATGCCATAACCTTTTTATCCTCCCTCCCTCCTCCCCTCACCCCCAGCCACACCTACTTTCCTGCTGTTTCTCAATGTGCCAATTGCACTTTCACCCCAGGACCTTTGCACTTGGTATTCCCTTGACATATGTTCTTTACCTGTGATTTATTCACAAGACTCACTCTGTTATCTCCATCAGGTCTTTGATCAAAAGTCACCTCCTCAACAAACCTTTCCTGGTCACCTTTTTTTCAAATTCCAAACCCTTCTCCCTGCCATCTCATGACCCTGAATTCCTGGTCCCTCTTCCCTGCTTTTTCTTTGTCATTCCATTCATCATCCTTAGAATTTCAGGTTTTACTCACTTGTCTATAATCTGCTACTCTTTACTAGAATGTAACACACAGAATACGTTCTGTTTTATATCTAGAACATGTGACTAGCACATGATGGGGCTATCATAATATTAGTTAATGGGAGAATACAGTTTAAGTCACATATCTGGTACCCCCTGGCAGAGTAGTGGTTGGGTGCAGTTCATATACATCCCAAGGTCCCAAGTTCACGTCTTGGGGGGTTGAGGGGAGCAACCAAGATCAACAACTAAATAAAATTAAGTGTTTCTTCCTCCTCTCTGTTACTGCCTTGCTACCTGTGCTCACCTTCATTTCTGCCTGCACCTTTCCTTTAAAAAAAAATCACATGTCCTATAAGGGACTAATCTCCTAAATATATAAAGAACTTCTACAACGTAACAACAAAGTAAACAATCTGATTTTTAAATGGTCAGAAGATCTTAATAAACACTTCCCCAAGAAGACATACAGACACAAGGAAAAGTGTTAATCATCACTTATTACTAGGGAAGTGCAAATCTAAACCACAGTGAGATATCACCTCACACCTGTTAAAATAGCCATTATTAAAAAAGAAAGAGAGAAAGAAAGAAAGAAACGGCAGATGTCAGCAAGGAAGTGAAGAAAAAGACTTTGGTGGGAATGTAAATTAGTCCAACTACTATGGAAAACAGTATGGCGATTCTCCAAAATTGAGAATGGAAGTACCATCTGATCCAGGTAGTTCACTTCTGGGTATTTATCTAAGGAATTACAAAAACACTAATTTGAAAAGGTATATGCACCCCTATGTTCATTGCAGTGCTACCTGCAAAAACCAAGATATGGAAATAATGTAAGCATCCAATGATGAATGAACAAAGATGTGATATCACATTATATATGTACATGTATACATAAACACACATGTGTATATATATACATATATGAACACTACTTAGTAATGAAAGAGGAAATCTTGCCATTTACAACAACATGGATGGACCTAGAAGGTATTATGCTAAGTGAAATAAGCCAGAGAGAGGAAGACAAATGCTGTATCATTTCGCACATACGCTGCATATAAAGAAATAAAGAAAATGAGGAGCAAACAAAACAAAAACAAACTCTTAAATACAAAAAGCAGATGTTAGTTACTAGAGGGAAAGGGAGTAGGGGATAGGTGGGTTGGGTAAAGGGAGAGAGGTGTCTGGTGATGGATGGAAACTAGACTTTTGGTGGCCACCGTGGTGTAGTGTTTGCAGTACAGAATTATAATGCAGCACCCCTGGAAATGTTATCATCCTATAAAAAAGTGTTATCTCAATTAAAAATTAATTTTAGAATGCAAAATAATAACGATTGACTGAATGAGTCCAATCAATAATAGGCATTTGTATAAAGTGGTGAAGAAGGTGATTAGAAATTCAGATTTCTCAGTTGGGCCTGTTGCCTCATTTAATAGTCATCACCTGCCAGGTATCACCCCATTTCACAGAGGGGAACACTGAGGATAGCAGTGGCCCTAGGGCTCAAGCTCAAATCCTCCAACTCCACTCCAGCCTCCTTTCATTTGACCACATTGCGCCCAGGGAGGCACTGCCTGGCTGTCAGGACGCAGCTCTCCCCACCACGCCTACCTCAAAGTGAACTCACCACCTCCATTTTTGTAGCAGAGATAGGGAAACCTCCAGACATTGCCCAGCCCAATGATCTCCCCGGCCACTGACAGCACAAACTCCATCTTGTTGGTCCATTGGCCCCGATCCTTCACCTGGTCCTCGCCTTCTTGTTCCAACTTCTCTCCCTCTTCAGGGACCCAGGAGACCGCAGGAGACCCATCCACATGAATTGCCACTTTTCTGTCCATAGCCATGGAATGGATTGGGAGGCCACGGAGCTGGGCGTGGGGCAGGATGGTGAGAGAGGCACAGCCTGGAGGGAGGAGAAGGAATGAGCTATACAAACCAATGCATGTCCCTGCCATCCCTGCCCTCTTGTTCCTAATCTTTCATTACTGTTGGAATATTGCTTCATATTTATTATTATTTCATATTTTTGGATCATTGACATTCCTCCCAAAGTCTCAATGAGACCTTAAATCTCAATTAGACCTAAATATACACTTACTCTCATGACTCAGATGGCCAATAGGGAGTAAATCTTAGTGTGCCCACTTTGCAGATGGGAAAACCCAGAATTTGACAGATGAAGTGACTTTCCCCAAGACCACTCAGTGAGAGGCGATTGGTATTAAAACCCAGACTTGGGATCTTTAATTCCAAGTCCCTTTTGATCTTTACAACCAGCCACCATCCCCACTGGCCTGTCTGCCCCAGCTCCTCAGTCCAAAAGGATCAAAGGCTGCCGGGGTGGCTGGAGATCAAAGGGCAGATATGGCCCAGGTGCCTGATGGTCTTCCCCTGACCAGTTGTGTGCTCGTCCCTGTGCCAGGATGATCGATCATCTCAGGGTAAACATGGGAGCCAGCTAGCTCTGGGCATCTGACTGGGAAGGAAGAAGAGTGTGGGGTCTCTGAACAAGTCAAAATGAAGCCTGGGATTGGTGCCTGGGCCCTGTGTAGACCTTCAAGGGGAACCCTGGTCTTTTTCCTCTCCGCATCTCTGTCCTAAGGACAGGCCGGGCTCCCCATGAGAGGGGTCCCCAGAGCAATTCTCACTTGAGTGGTGCTCCGCTCTCAATCAGAGAGAACCCCCTAGAGCGGGATCCACAGTGACAGGTGGGTGTCCTTCCTGACTCCCAGCCTTCCTAAGAGCCCAGAGCTCCTGCTTTGCTTTACTCTGTCCCTCTCCTAGGCTGCCGACTGCCAGGAGATAACTTTCATCACCTTCGTGTTCACTCTGGCATCCATGCTTGCCTCCCCTGCCTCCACCGACATGACTGCCCCCGCCTCCGATGACCCTGAAACCAGCCTTGCCTTTGCTTCCAGGGAGCTGCCAGGAGGAGGTGCCCAGGCCGCAGAGAGAAGCTCCCACCCACCACCCTTGCCTCTGAGGGGCCTTGGGGGAATCAGAGCCACCAGGAGCTACCATGCTCCAACTCTTCCAAGGTCCTAGAGAAACACAAGGGATTCTTTTTATTAAAAGAAGAGTCTGTGTTTATTTGTTGGTTCTTTTAGTCCAGGCAACAGCCCAAGCCCAAGCCAGTGAGGAAGGCGTGGCAGGAGCCATTTGAGGTCATGGAAATTTTTGAAGGTGACTTGGAGGTGCACGTTATCCCAGGAATGAAAAAGCATGTCAGAGTGAAATGCTGGCATTGGGATCCCCTCAGAGGCTTCCACTGCAAGCTCAATCCAGGAGGAAAGATGAGAAGCGCAGCAGCAGTGGAAACCAAAGGCCTGGGCCCTCCATAGAAGGGGCTGGGGGAGGGGAAGGAGGAAAGGAAGAGCCAGACTCCATGGGACTTTGGAAATCAGAGCCCTAGCCTGAAAGAACAGGGGAGTCTGGCCCCAAGGGAAAACTTGTCACTTTTCCCTGTGAATGCTGTTACATACTGGGGCATCTGAGAAAGGGTCCCTCAACCATTATCCAATGAATGAATGAATGAATGAATGAATGGTTGACCTGAAAACACAGATGAAAAAGCACTAGACAGTAGACCAAGTTCTAGTGCAGACCTGGCTAATAACCAGTAAAAGCTAACATTTGAGGAAGCACCATGCTAAAGGCACATGTGTATTTCTATATGTTATTAAATTTCATCATCATAAAAATCTTTGCAGTAGGAATTGCTATTAACTCAATTTTATACATCAGAAGATGAAGCTCAAAGAGATTAAGGAATAGGAATGGACACCCAGCAGCTGCTCAATAAAACTGTTTTTGAGTGGTTTGAATAAACTTACCAAGATTGTAAGTGGGAGAGTGGGTCTCTAAAGTGCTGTGTGGCTTTATGCAAATCACACCTCCTCTCTGGTTTTAAGTCTCCCTGAAAGAGAAAATGAACCCGGCTCACCAGGGGTGTTGGGAGGGGATGAGAAATCAAAACGAGATCCACGAAAGACAAGGAGCAATTACTGCCTTTAATTGTCAGGATAGGGCGGTTCGGCTCCACGAGAGTCCCAAACGCTGGGATCACCAGGGGTTGGTCAGTGGCAAGTCTGACTGTTCCCAGCCCAGAGGCAGCTATTTCAGGACCAGGATGTCCTCATAGGCAGAGGAGGGGAGGCCTGGGAAGGAAAGGAAGAAAGGAAGTGGAAACCAGAGAAGAGTCAGGGACGGGGAAGCAAATCTCAGAGCCCCGTTTGGGCCCAGGGTTTGGGTTGTATTGAGGATTGAGAAGGAGAGAAGGGGACATGAACTAATGAACTCACACAGAAGTGGCATGCTTAAAAATAAAGAGCGATTGGGAGGCGCATAATTTATGGGTAAGAATGAAAGCAGGAGCATGTGAAAAGGAAAGCTGGCCCAGAGCCTGTAAGTCAAGAGGAGGCAGGCTTCCACTGCAGCAAGCGGGATTTGAGTTAGACTCCAAGAAAAGAAGTCCAGGAGGGCACAGGCTATAAAAACAAGCTGTACAAAGCTCTTCTGCAGGGAGTTGCTTTTGAGGGCCAACGTGACAGCACATACCACCCTCACTCTGCCCGCACTGGGTCCTGCTCCTCCTAGGCTGTTTGCTAAGAATAGT
Organism: Solenodon paradoxus; assembly: GCA_004363575.1. Taxonomy (NCBI): domain Eukaryota; kingdom Metazoa; phylum Chordata; class Mammalia; order Eulipotyphla; family Solenodontidae; genus Solenodon; species Solenodon paradoxus. The sequence continues at coordinate 86,500 of RJWH01000546.1, forward strand.
TCAACAACGGTGTTATCCTCAATCAAGATGACTTCAGAGGTCTTTCCCTTCCCCAGGGTCCATCATAGTGCAGTCACCTCTCCAGCTCCAGCATCACCACCCCAGGCCGCCTACCTGCTAGCCCAAGCCAGGGCGGAGTATGGGGACACGGGGACCTTACCATACCTCAGTGACCTCCAGAAGCAGACACCAACACCCACACTGGACTCAGTGTTGCCCATGGAGGAAATCCTCAGGGGTCTAACGAATCCAGCACTAACAGGAGCTGAGCATATAGCTGGAGGTCTGGCCAGGGACTAGCTGAGGGGCAGACAAGTGTGGAAATGCTACCCCCCACATGCTGCTGGGGTCCCAGCTCAGCACCATCACCCTCCCCGTTCAGTGGAGGAATGGCCCAGCCCCTGGATACCGGTGCACGGGACGTCCCAGCCCCCACTTCAGCCCACACCCACATACCAAGTCCCAATTCCATACACATATTGGTGCCATTCCCGTCACGTCCCTTTGCACACACATACCTGTGTGCATGGCACCAAAACCTGACTCCCGTCTAGTCCTTCACACCCCGTGGGCTGCTTGGCTCACCTGGTAGCTGCCTGCATTTCTGTCACTGCCCACCTGGGGCACCAGCATGCCTGTGTCTCTCACCACCCCTGAGCAGGAACAGCTTTCTCCTGGGAGACATTTGGTTCCAGCTCGCGCTGGTGGAGGGAGGGTAGGGGCCCCCTCACCTAACCCTGCCCTTGCTGGTGGCACATCGGGGCCTACAGGAATGCCTGCGGTCAGTGGCTCCTGCCCCCTCTTCCTTCCCATGCCGCTGGGCAGTTCTTCCCACCTGTTCAAGCCAGGAATCACCCCCTCTTTACCCACTCCCTGTAGCCAGCCCCCCATCTATGGACTTCAGTGTTACCCAGACTTGTCCCTGAACAACTCACATGCTGTGAACACTTTGGGGAACAGGGGTGATACCCCTTGTTCTGAGTCCCAAACATCAGACCTTCCTCTGGCCCCTGCTGACTGTACCACAGACGCACGCAGTCCGACCCTCTCACCCTCCAGCCCCTCTGACACAACTCTCAGAGAAGAGCTCCAGCCCCTGACTTCCTGCTCACCTCAGTCCCCAATGGGCTTCTGTGGTCAGCTCTGCTCCATGCCTCAGGACCCGGGAGGGTGCCGGGAAGCTGCCCAGGAGAAGGTCAGGAGAGATGGTACCTGAAGGGGAAGCTGTCTCCGCCTCGGCTCCTTCTGTTGCTCCGTTCAGAATCCCATCAGAGTTGTTCTGGAACTCCCAGACAGAGAGTGACTCTGTGTGTGTTTGAGCCAGTGAATTTGGGAAGTGCAGGGGCAGAGAAATACCACAAGCAACAGGAGGGACTGAGGCCAAAAGTTTGTGAACCAAGGTTACAACATCTAACCTCAGGAAGTCAAGTCCTCTGTCCCCAGTCCCCCACCCCCATCTCACTCCAACTGTGCGCCCCTCTATACCTCTCCATGGGCGCTGTCCCAAGACGACCCTCCAGACTCACATCTAGCCTCCTCTCACCTCCACTGGCCCCTTATCCCCCCGCCCCCGCTTCTCCCCTTCTTACCTCGGCCCTCCCACTAGGGGCTTCTTCTGAGGGAAGAGGAGCGGGCAGGTACTGGGCATGCGAGGGACAGCCTCCTCTTACCAGAGCCCTTGGTGGGAGCCTCTAACTCCCTGGCTGGAAACAGAATCTGGGGAGGGGAGTTGGCCTCACTGCCCCAGGCATGAGAGGAGGGTGAATCACAAGCTGGAGTTTTCCACCAAGTACCTGCCTCTGTGGTTTCAAGGCAAGGCCCTGGACCTTCTTAGCCACTAACTTTCCTTGGGATTTTCCTAAAGAAAGGGCCCAGCACATACCCCACGTAATACAGTCGAGAAAGGACACAGGGTTTGCAGTCAGCCAGACACAAGCTTGAGCCTTGCCTCTGTCATTTATCTGTCATGTCAGCAAGGCAAGAGTCTGAGCCTCAGTTTCCCAGTCTGTGAAAGGCAGCAATCTGAGGAGTTAAGACAATCGCAGGTACCTAAAAGGGGTGTTGGTGTCTGTGATGGTCCTCTGGAAGCAGGGGCTGGGATGGGGATCATCTGGTTCCCGGCAGCACTCGTAATGCTCTGGGGACCTCTCAGCACTCAAGCACATAGCTGGGACTTGTCTGGTGGACACTCATCTAGCCCTAGTGAGCTGGCATTTGGTGAAAAAAGAGTGTGTCCCATGCTGCGTGCCCAGTGAGCTTTTCTGGAAGTGCCCCTGAGCCTGCCCTCATGTGCTGAGCATGGGGCTGTCCCCTGCTCATTCATTCAGAATAAATAAGACTTCCTTCCAGACAATGAAGATGCTTCTTCAGTCCCAGGTGGTGTGCAGGGAGGGGAAGTTGTGGGGAGAAGGGGAAACGTCCTTGGCATGTACTTCTCCTTCGTATTCTAGAATTTCCCAGCAGGGCTGGCGTGTGAAGTGAGACTCTCAGCCTGTAGTTTTCCATCAAACACCCTCACTCGATGGCTTGCATCTCCAGTGGGGTTCCCCAGCAAGAGGCAGCCAGAGCCAAACTCAGTTCTCAGCCTCTGTGTCTGTGAGACCAGAGCTGGGCCAGGGAGGGGTCAGCTCTGACAGAGCAGGGCACGGCCACAGCCAGAATTCACACTCCAGTCACCCTGTGCTCACCCCATGACCTGCGTGGCTGCATCTGCCCTGTCCCTTCATGTGGGCGCCACCATGTGTCAGTCACTGGGCTCCTTGCAGAGGACTAAAGTCCAAATGAGTTCAGGACAAAACAGTCCTCATCTTCAGCAAGAGGGGCAAGAGAGCAGAGAGTCAGGCTGGGCAGAGAAGGATTTCCCAGCCCATTCATTCATTTGAAAATGTTCTTTTGTGCCTACAATGTGTCAAGTTCTCTGCCAGGGTGGGGAAGTCTTGTGATCACTTAACTTAAACATCTGTAGCAGAACAGCTGCCTTGTTTGACCAGGCCAATCCTGTCCCCAAACCCAAAGCTTCCAATGCACACTGGGTATTCAGAACAATTGGTAAAATCCTGGAGGACAGAGACCCCATCTTCGCGAAAGGTAGGTAGGGAACTCTAAGCTGTCTGGGAAACCCATTGAAGACTGGGCTGTTTCCATACAGAGACAAGATCAAATATGATTAAATGCATCAGCAATCTTGCTGCAGTGGGAACCACTATGCAAAACCCATAGAACATTCTCCTCATGTCCCTCGTCTTCAAACACCAGGATGCCTTTAGAGGGGCTGGCCTGGAATCTATTTCCTGAATATTGAATATCTGACACAAACTAGGTACTTTACATGTTCCCTCGTTTAATTCTTCAAGAACCTTGAAATGTAGCCCATTTTACAGATGAGAAAATTGGGGCAAATAGAAGCTAAGTGATGTGTCCCAAGGTCATACAGTAGCAAATAATGAAAGTGGGATTTGAATTGGGGCCCCGGGGCTCCAAGAAGCTTGACTTGTTCCATTGCAGCTGCTTCCCAGACCTTGGATAGCTAACAGGCAGGGGCTACATCTCATAATTTTTTGTTTCTTTCTGTAGCATTTAATGTAGTATCAGGGATTCAGAGTGGGCACACCATGTTTATTGGACGGATGGATGGCTGGATGGATGATGGATGGATAGATGGATGAATGAATGGATTTTTGAGGAGAAAAATAATCCCAGTCTTCCCCTTTCTGAGAGGGCATTGCTTTCCTAGAACAGGGGGTGGACTAGGTCTTGGAGGACTGGGACAACACTGCTGATGTGGAGCAGAACCCTCAGGCGGTAAGATTTAGGGCAATCTCTCCCTTACCTCCTAGCAAACAAGTGTAGCTCAATTAATGTGGAGCCTTTTTTTCTGCAGCCCAATGCAACCTGAAGCCTGGAGTCAGGGAAGTCACAGGACAGCAAGGATGTCTCTGAACTCTTGCAGGGCTCTCTATTCACTGACAGTCCAGTGTGTGTGTGTTGGGGGGGGCGGGTGGCTGGAGCCATGGGAAATAGAATGGATTTGCTTGAATGGGTCCCCACGGCTGCTCTCCCTCCACCCTCCTCTGGACTCTAATAACACACCTGCGTAAATATCATTCTTCCCATTTTATGGAGGAGAAAATGAAGACCCAGATTGCTTCACTTGTCCAAGGTCCCATAGTTAAGTAGGAGGGCTGGGATCCAAGCCAGGACTTCAAAAAGAAGGGTGCTTAGCTGATGATGGTGTCTGTGAGTTTGAGCACATTTATCCGAAGGTAATGATAGATCTGTGTGTGCGTGTGTGTGTGTACACGTGCATATGTCTGAATCTGAGACTTGGGGGTGTGTGTGTGAGGTCGGGATATGAGATCTAGTTAACTGTGCTCTGCTCTCATTCAGTCACCATTTGTCCCAAGGCATTCCTTGCCTTCTTTCTTCCTTTGCTTTTCTTCTCAAACTTTAGCCAAGAGAGGGCTCCCCTTCATTTGTGTCTTTTTCCTCTGAGAACAGCAGGACCCAGCATCCACCCTTCCAGGCAGAGAAAGCAAACAGGACTGAAAACGCAGCCGCTCCCCACCACCTTTTCAACTCCCTGGGTTGAAGCCAAGTCTGGTTCTTCCCGCGCTCACTTTCCCAGCCCAGCCCAGGCCATTGGCTTCTCTCTCCCATCTGCTGGCCAGACCCCTGGGGCATGGAGCAGTCTGCCCTTTGCCACTGGCTACAGCTGGTCAAATGCCCTCACACCGTTCCAGAGGGCCGAATGGGCTGAAAGGGCTCTGAAAGGGCTCCCACTCTATCAGCTCATTTGAGTCTCACCAGGAAGCTGTGTACAGGCAGGGTGCCCATTGCTATCTCCATCCAAAACCAAAAGCAAGACCTGAATTCATCTGTCTCCCACAAAGACACACAGCAGGTGACAGGCAGGTCAGGACTCGAACCCAGGTCTCCTGATAGTTATGCCCCAGGATGATTTTCGCACTACCTTCTACCATGGATGAATCTCCCAAATGGGACTCCTTGAACTGCCTCCATCCCTTCCTGGGTCCAGTGGGGTCTTGCAGCTTTGAACCAATGGATGGAGAGAGACAGCCCTACGCCCTCAGGATGGCATTCCCAGCCCTCCCAGCCTGCAACAGCAGCCTTCTTTTTACAACACTTGGCTCTTTTCTTGCATAGCATTTGTCAGTTATTGACGACATTGTGTCTATGTTTTGCTCCTCCTGCATCATGAGCGTCCACAGCCCCACATAGCAGGTGTTCTGGAAATACTGCCAGGTGAACGGAGATGCGGGTTTGGCATGTTTCTCTCCGTCTCTGACTCGTGTCTTAGGTCTATACTGAGCCTGCGGCACGTGGGGAGGCCCAACAGGCATTGTCCAGGAAGGAGCGGCCAAGATCCACACACAGTAGGTCTATGATTCATTTTCTAAGTTTTCCCAGCAGAATCAAAACCGAAAGACAGCAGCGATCTCAGGGCACTTTTCTGCCAACTGACTCAGCTGGTGGCTCTAAGGATCGCCGAACGCTCCCCTCCTGGGAAGAGCACCAGAGGCGTCTCCTGAAAGAGGTGGGGACTTGGGCAGTGACACGACTCCACATCTCAGGGAGGAAGCAGCCTTGCGTTCACACACACACACACACACACACACACACACACACACACACACGCGTGCGCCTCAGAGACCTGAGAAGAAGCTATGAGGCCAAGGCTGCGCCGGCTGACCCCGAGGTGGGGTAGGCTCCCCCTGTTACAGGGGTCCTCTTTGCAAACTAACCTGGGCAGCTCAGGCCCTGCCTGTGGAGCATGGTGGCAGCTGTGCCATCCCCTGGGGAGCACTGTGGCCCTTTGGCATACAGCTTCTATCCTCTTCTAGCGGAGGACGCCTCGAGGTTCTGAGGCAGCAGGTCCCTCTGCTGGCCAAGCCAGGGTAGTGTCCTCTCTGCTCTAGATACCTACAGGCTCAGGTCTGCAAGTCACTGCTGTCCCTCTCTGATGGCCCCGGGCACCAGGCCTGGGCAGACATACATAGACACACTTTTGGCAAACAAGGGCAGGCTGTGGCTCAGCTAAAGGAATGTGGGAGGGAAGAGGTGCACACACACCTTCCTCGTCTTCCGTCGAGCTAGGGCTCGATCCAGCCTCCATGCTCACCTCAGTTGCTTTTGTAGCTTCAAGATTTATTTATGTACTTATTTATTAGAAGGACGCAGACAGGCAAGAATGAAGGTAAGGAGACAGGCAGGCAGGGAGAAGAGCAAGAAGCACCTATCTATTCAGTTGTTCATGTCGGTGTTCCCTCTGGTCCCAGATGAAAGTTGGGATCCTTGGGCTTTACACGAACGACACCATCTGGAACCACGGACCCAACCACTGAGCCACCAGCGTGCACTTCTGTTTCCTTTCTTATTCCAGGAGCCAAGGAGCAGGGAAAGGACTCTAGGGAAAGCATGGTTCTAGTATCTGAAGATGAAGGGTGTCACACGGCCCATCACCCAGCTGCCGCGGCAAACAGTTCTGCTGCCACCCACCAGGAGCACTCAGCCAGGGCAGGAGAGCCCGGAGGAGACGCATCGCTAGAGCAGGGAACTAGGGGGTCAGGCACCAAGGCAGCGTGGCAGAGACCAGGCGGAACTGCTCAGTCAGTGGGAAGAACATGGGTTTAATGGAATGAAGGTTAAGAGGGCCCAGAAGCTCCCACAGCTCCCACCCCACCCGCCAGCCCTCAGCCAGCTCCCCAAGGCCCTTCTCCAAGGTGATGCTGTTGCTGCAGGCCTGGCCCACCTTGTCAGTCAGCGAAGCAGGCATTCGCGGGGTGGGAAGCCCGCAGCTCAGAAGGCAGATTGCAGTACATCCCCTGTTGTCTCATCTCCCTAAGGTGGGGCAGAGAAGCACAGTGTGGCTGCTTCCGCCCTCACCTTCAGCAGCTGTCCCCACAGCCAGGCTCACAGGCTCCTCCAAGGGCTACTCCCCTAGCAGTGAGACTCTAACTCTGTGAGTCTGAGGAGCGATGTCCTGGGTGTGGCAGGGGTGGACACTCCTGCTCGGTTCCGGTTCCGTTGGGGCAGGTCCTCCGCTGGGCACACGAGCTGGCGAATCCTCTGCAGGGAGAGTGGAGTAGGGGGGCAAGTCGGCCAGCTTCCCTCACCCCCGTGCCCGCTGATTTCCCATTCACAAGTGTGCCCTCCTGGTGCCAACCCTCTCATCACAACCTGTGTCCTGGAGGCATCCAGTCTCGGAAGCTTCTGAGCACTCGCTCTGTCCCTCCTTATATCCATGCCTGTTTCCACCCCCACCTTCCACTAGGATTTAGACCTTTGACTGCTTTCTTCCCTTCAAACCCCCTACCTCTCTGAAGGGGCCCTTGAGGGTGCCGAGTTTGTAGAAGCTCCAGGTGGGAATGCAGACCATGGAGGACAGAGCCAGGAGCCAGCCCAGGGCGTCGCCCCACCACGGGTATGTGTACTTCTTATTGTAGGTCAGTGGCGTGTATTTAATCAGGGAGAAGAGGAAGGTGGCCTGAGGGGGACAGTGGAAGAAAGTGGAAGACAGTGGAAGCAGGGGTCCTGTGCCCGCAATGTCCCCTGGAAGAGTAGCAGATATCACGCCCCCAGGCCTGGATTTGCCTCTGGGCTGGTCTGGGCCCTTCAGCCTCCAATCTGTTTTCACATTCTGCTCAAAATCCACACCCCTCAATAGGTGACCTAGCTGTCATTCCAGGGCCCCTGTGCCCCTGGGCACCTCTACACGTGGTTGACCCTCAGGACCTGCACCATCAGGTGGGCATGACCTTAGGGCAGGTCCATGTCCCCTTCCCCCCAGACCTCCTTCCTCTCCTGCATGCAAGGGACACTCAGGGGAATGCTGACACACAGAGCAAAAGCCAGAGGAAGCAGCACAGAGTGAGTCAAGGCTCAGACTCTGGAGCCAAGCTGCCGGACATGAATGCCAACGCTGCCACTCTCTAGTTTGGGTAAACTGCTTAAGCTCTTTGGCTTTGGTTTCACCTGTAAAACTAACAGAATGGTCATTCTTACCTCATGGCGTTCTTGTGAGAATTACATGGGTTACAAGGTGTGAAGCACCCAGTGCCAGACACAAAGTAAGCGCTCTAAAGCACTAACATTATCCTGTGGTTGTCAGTATTATTATGAGCAACCCAGTGACTGGGTTCTACTCCTGACCACATCATGCCGCCAGTCAAAGGCTGACAGCTCTGACTCTCAGTTTACCCTTCTGTGAAATGAGACAAAAAGAAAAATCTATCTTCATGTCATTTTCTAGAATCCAGCAGGAGGAATGAAAACCTAAAATGATTTTCAGTGCCTGCTGAGAAGTCCTTTCGAGGACAAATGGCCTATCTGCCCTCCTGTCATCATCTCTCTCTCCCTTCCTCTGGCTTTCCCCCCTGGGGATTATCTTACTGTGCACACAGCTGGTGTCAGGAAGAGCCAACAATACTTGATAAGAGGCCATGGCCGGCACCCAACCATATCCTCAATGTTGTCATAGAAGCGCGCAGCCCCTACCATGGAGGAGAGAAGGAAGAATGGAGGTAAAGGAGATGCTTAGCATCCAAAGCATCTGGACGGGGGCCACATGGAGCAGGATGAGCAGTAAACAAGACATCAAGATACAGTGGTCACTTTTTCAAGCACGGCAGGGAGAGAACTCGTCCCTGAAATTATAGGCATAATGGGCAGTGAGCAGAGGTAATACCTTCCTGCTTATCAAGGTAATTCAGGGATGAAAAAGTGTGGCTAGGACATGATTTGGACCCACCTGGGGGTGGTCTGAGTATAGTCATAACAGGAGAAGACAAGGCAAACTCTAGCGAGCTCTTCCAAAGTGAGCAATTTAGGATTCTTGATAATTTTTTTGAAGGAAAAGTATAGGCAGGAGTAAAGGTGAGTAGGCAGGCAGGCAGGAAGAGAGAAGAGGAAGCATTTTTATTTATTTTATTCAGTTGTTCATCTAGATTGTTCCCGCCAGTCCCGGGTCTCGAACCTGGATCCTTGGCATATACATGGACTACGTCCGGTGACCTTACCTGCTGGCAACAGGGCATGCCAGATTCTTGAGATTTTTTGCGCTTGAGAAGAGGCAGGCAGTCCAAGGAAAGGGAGGCTGTGAGCAGTGATGTCTCTCTTGTCTAAGGGCCCTGAGCAGAGCACTAGGGTTAGGGTCTAGGGGAGGAATCACTCACCATAAACCCAAGCCACACAGAGCGACTCAAAGATGGCCACGAACAGGAGGCACATGCCACTGGCTGCATAGTAGTCGAAGAGCTGGAACACATACATGCCGCCCTGCCCCAGAGAAGAGAACAAAAGGAACTTTATTCAGAGAGAACAGATTTACCCTCATACCCTCCCCAGCCTCATACCCGGGGCTACTGAGCAGAGTTGGAGAAGATCATAGGACTCAGACATGAGAAGAGAATGTTTGTTTGAAGGCCATAAGGTAGGACGCACACATGAGACAATAATTTGTTTTTAATATTGTTTTTGGATGCAAGATAACGGAAAGAGACAGTAATTGCTAGCTTATCCCTGAGGACATTTAGGGATTGACCCAGAAGTCTAAGACTTGGTGACGGCACTTCTGGTGAAGGATCAGGAGAGGGCGGTCCCTGGTATTATGTGGATAAGTGCCATGGTCCCCTTTCTCCCTTGAGTCATCACCCCAGAGTACCACCCACTCCCAAGCTCTCTTTCTCCATTTGAAATGGCTGGCTGGAATTTGATTCAGCTGGCCTGGGAAATCATGAGATCTCGCTGGAAAGGCAGTTTTTCCTGATCTAAGACTTTTTGATTACTCTTCCTATGCCTCTTAGCTTACCAGGGAGCCAAATCACCCCTCTCCCATCCCCAGAGCAGATGGCCAGTGCTCAAAGGCCAGAGGAGGGACTTGCCACCTTATGCTTCCTGTGGCCGCGAAGGGAGGGAGTCTGGGGCCCAGAAGGCCTGTCCACCCCGTGAAGCCACCACAGCTGCAACACCCGACCGACCTGGAGCCGTCCTCCTTCTCCTCACCGCAGCCCACCTTCACGCCCCCCACACCCTCACCTCTGTGAGCATGACAAGCCCGATGAGGAAGGAGAGGACAGACACTCCAAGGATGAGGACCTCCCTTCGATTCTTCTTGCGGAACACATGGGGGTACATGTCCACCAGCGCCGTCACCAGGCTTTCTACGCACACAAACTGCAAGAAAGGGTAAAAGAATTGGAGGGAAAGTGAGCTCCACCATCTAGCCCTGGCTTGGTGCTCCCAGGGCCAGCCCTGCCAGCCTCCCTGCCTCAGGTGCCCGGAGTTGTCCTTGTATGGCTAGTTCTGGACCTCAGAAGAGCATCCACTTCTGACAGTCGCCAGGCCCCAAATGTTTTAAGTTCCCAGCAGGCATAAAGCTCAACCTTAGGTGCGCTGCTTCTCCTCCCCCAACCCTCACCCACACTCCCATCTCTTAGGCTCTGGGAGGCCACCTCTTGATACCTGGCTGTCCAGTCCCAGGAGGACGACCATGAAGAAGAAGCAGCAGGCCCAGAGGGGAGAGAAGGGAAGCATCACCACAGCCCGGGGGTAGGCGATGAAAGCCAGGCCAGGGCCTGTGGCAAGGAGAAGAGACACACAGTCAAGTGTCTGGGCCAGCTTGACGCCAGGCCCCATTCAGTGTGGGGCCACGGATCATGGAAGCTAGAGGAGACTTCACCCTTCACCACTGCTGTCATCCAGGAAGTCATCCAAACCTCAACTCCATGCCCAACTTTCCCACCGCTCTGCCCACTGTATTCTCACTGGCAGGAACAGAACTTAGAAGCTGTGGGTGTAAAGGCCTTTGGAAAACAGGAAGAGAACACAACACCTGAATTTCTGTAAGTTCTACCCAAATCCTCAGGGCTCATTTCAATAGCCCCGAATTAGAGTTTCAGCTAAAAAAGAGCTGAGGGACCCGCAGGCCCTGTGTGCTGAGCCTGCGTGACACAGGGAAGTGGCAGAGCTGAGGAGTGCAGCTGCCAGGGCGACCCTGTGTCGTTTCTGTGAAGTAGATGGCTCCAGGAAAAACACCTGCAAGACTAGATTGGCCTGGGGCCACCAGCGTGCCACCTCTCCACCTAGAGCTTTGTGTCTTCCTACCACGAGTGAGCTGGCATTAATTTAAAAATGTCACTGACATACATTCTCTCAAATAAATTAATGTTCCTTGCAGCTGACTCAAATGGAAGGAACAAGGAGAGGGCCAGCACCTGGGTTGGATGCATAAAAAGATTCCTTTGAAAAACAACACGTATCTGTGTGACCTTGTTGAGCTCCCAGACCCATTTCCCACACCAGGGAGAGGGGTTAGCACTAGTACCTGCCTCACAGGTCTCAGTGCACCACACAAGCAAAATGCATCACACAGCACCCTGGTGGCCCAGGCACTAAGCTGGCGGCTGGGGCGCAGACCCCATAAAGCCCAAGGACCTCGGTTCATGACAGGGAGGAGAGGGACAACCAAAAATAAATAGAAACGAATAAATAAATGTGCTTCCCCTTCCTTCCCTCCCTCCCTCCCCTCCTTCCTTCCCCCACCCCTCTTCCTCCTTCCTTCCCCCTCCTCCCTCTCTTCCTCCTTCCTTCCAAAATTCTTCTTCCTCCTCTCCCTCATTTACTCTCTTAAAAAAAAAAAAAGGCATCACACAATGCTGAGCATACAGGAAGTGTTTAATAACAGGTAGATAGAATCATTTTAAGAAAGCATCAGCATTGCTGGCTGCCCAGCACTCTGTGACAGGATGTACTTGTGAACGAGATGAGTATACTGAGTTGCTACCGAGCATAAGGGGTGGTCCACGAGAGGCGGGGGCACGCAAGAGAAACATTTTACAGCTTACCCAGAGAGGGACCAGTCCCTGATTTCATTCAAAAGCTAACAATAACATTGCAAGGTGGAAAGGAGGTCACTTATGTGCTGACAGAACGTTATCTCTGAGATACATTTTAAAGTGAACCAAACAAGGCTTAGAGCAGAATGTGTTTATTTTATGTATATATGTATATATATATATACACATACACAGTGTGTTATCAGTTGATTTAAAGTAAGGAGGGTAAGAAGGAGAAATGGCAGCGTGCACAGGGGCAGGACTGACTGTGTGGATTTTTTTCTCATATGTGCCTGCACCGTCTCTGCAAAGATAAGCATAACGCTGCTCACACTGAGGCCTCCAGGTGAGGAACTGCAGGCCAGGGTGGGAAGAAAAATGTTCACAGTATCCACAGTCACGCTTTGAAGCTGGAATAACTGGTTAAGTCGTCCCCCAGGCCTTCCCAGGGCCACGGGAAGGTGACCACAGCGCCCGCAGTGGAGGTAACAGTAAAGATTTCTGGGTCTCGCTGCTGGAGGTCAGACCAGGCTCACAGAGCCCCTGGCCTTGGCCCGCCCCCCAACACTCACCTGACTCGGCTACCTCAGAGATGGGCACCCCCTGCTCCTGAGACATGAAGCCCAGAATGGAGAATATGGCAAACCCGGCCACGAAGCTGGTGCCGCTGTTGAGGAAGCAGAGGGCCAAGCAGTCCCTGTGGGCAGGGGCGGAGGAGGGAGGCAGGCAGGTCAGAAGGGGGCTGCGCACAGCCCTCCCACGTGGACACTGTCCCTGCCCATCACACAGGCCGCAGGGGACCGCAGTGCAGAATTAAGATGGACGTTCGGGGTGGGTTCAGCAACCCAACTGCACTAGCTTAGCTCTGGGAAAAAGCAAGGTAGTCCTAAAAAAAATGAATTTAAGAACAAGTAAAACATGAGCCTAAAAGTGACAAACTACCCTCACTGTGACTCAGACGGCCAAGGCACAGATTATGAAAGCTGTGAACCTGCGTTTGAGACCCAGGGCCAGGGGTGGCAAAAACACATACATGCAGACACACACGCATGCACATAAACACATACACATACACATACACACATACATACACACATGCACACAACTGACACATTTCCACACAGCCCCCCTTCCTCTGCTGCACTGCCACACCTCTTGGGACGCTGCCCCTCTGATCCAATTCAGCCTGACGTGCCACTGCAGGGGCAGGGATGTGGATAATCCCAAGAAACAAATTTGATTTTGAAATGCATGATATGACTTTTTTCCCCAGCGAATATTAAATTGGCTTAGACTCTGCCTATGAACTGGGTAGACCAGAGAGAGTCAAGGGAATGGGACTGAGATGGGGGAGAAGGACTCAGGAGGAAATGCACAAAACAGGCAAAACTGAGGCTCGACCGCATGACATCACAGACAGATGTTTCCCTACACTCCTGAATGCTCCGACTCTTAAGTCAGAGGGCCAGGCCTCTGCTTCTGGGTCCCCGCCATCCACAACCACCCTGCTCGCTCAGAAGGAACCTGCAGCAGCACCGCCGACCCCTTCAGCCCCTGGTAACCGCGGGGTACTGGGAGGCAGGTGGAGACAGGGTGGGTGGGGTGGAGGAGATCCCTCGGCTGGTTTACCCTCCACATCACCCAGATCCAGCACAGCTAGAGGGATAATAGAACGATGACGCAGCTTTGGGGCTCAGGCTCTGCGCCCCTGATCACCTGTAGCAGTTGTTGTGGTATTTGTTGTAGCTGCCGAGGGCGGTCAAGCACCCCAGACAGATGGCGAAGGAGAAGAAGATCTGGGTGCCTGCGTCCATCCACACCTATACGGGGAAAAGGCAAGAAAGCTGCACCCCAGGAATGCCAGGCCTCCCGGGATATATCAGAGGCACAGGCACAGGGCTGCTCCAGGCATCATTAGGGATGGCGAGGGTCCTGCTCTCAGCCCGTCAGGCACCCCTGTGGTCCTGCTGTCCCCTGTGGGATCTACTCCCAGGGCCCCTAGATGGAGTTCCCTGGACACTGCTAGGACGGCACAGGCGTTAGCAGCAAAGAAACTAAAGGAGGTGGGTAGGAAGGTGAGAACTAAGATATGCCTGGCGCCATGTTTTGATCATGGAAACAAAGCCCTGGGTGTGCCCCCACCCCCACCTCACTTTCTCCTTTCCTAGGCTCCCCTGGTGGTAGGACCAGTTTGGGAGGAATCCAGGGACAGGATCTCTAGGGACACTTATCAATGCCATCACGGTTATGTGGCGCCACCCCTGGTGTCTCCAGACCCTCTGTCTGAAAAAACAGGGTGAATCATGCCCAGCTCGCACAAAGTCAAGAGGATGAACAGAAGAGCATCTGTAAAGGTCTTTGTACTCCTCGGGGGAAAATAGCTCTCCAGCTAAACATAGGGTATGGTTGTTACTGTTATTATCTCAGCTGGCTGACCTGGCCTGTACATGTTATGATTTAGATTTAACAGCTAGAATAACATCCCAAAGCAAAAGAACATCAAGGCAAACAGGACTCGGCAATCCTGCAGATCTGCAGGAAGTGGGGTCCCGGGCAACAAGAGACCCTCCCAGGCACCTCCTGCCTTCAGAGGACATGAACGCCACCAGAGAGACCCAGCTATGGACACGGACGTGGCCCAGCAGGGGTCCTAATGTTTCTGTGTTTTCCACTTCTTGTCTTTTAACCGAGTCCTGCCCTATAACTCCCAAACATGTGTACTACTATCAGGGCCCCAATACCCACACACAAAAAAGCTTCTGTTTCTCTCTGTCTGAAGCCCCTCAATCCCTTGCCTGTCTCTCCTGCCTCCCTAACTGTCACCACCCCCACCCCCTCCCTTGCTCTGCCCCATCACACTCATTGCCCCAAAGTGCCCATCTTCCTCAGCACTGTGCCTTAGGTCCAAGGGGCCATTGGCAGTCGGGCGACATCAGAATCACATTGGCTGAGGGGCAACATCTTAATCGAGACACTGAATCTCTAGGCTTCTACGAGAACTCAGAAACATGCATTATTTTCAGAGCTTCCTGGGTGACCCTGTGGCTGTGGGAATGACTGCCCTATAGCAGCTGAGGACCAGCATCAGGGACCTACCTGGGGCACTTCTACTTCGTCCAGGCAGGAGCTGCCACCAAGGAAAAGAGTCAAAAAGGCATGAGAGGAAGACCCAGAAACAGGGCTAACAAGGAAACAGCAGAAAGGACGAAATGCCAGAAAGAACTTTTTTAAACTTAAAGGGAATTTACAATGGGGCAAGAGGAGGGGACTTTGGGATTTGTTGCAGAAGCCAATGCAGGCAAGAATAGGGAAGAATGTGAGTGCAAGAAAGAAGGGTGAGTCTAAAGTTCAGTGACTAACATCACAAGTTTGAGACACCATGGAGATGCTGTAGATCCTTATCCACTGACACTGCCCCACAGACACTGTGAGGACAGTCAGTGACCTCTGGTCACTCAGTAGGTGGTCGGCAGCCTTGAGAACAGGCCCTTGCTGCAGGAGGCCCTGAGTTGGTACACAGGATTCACTTCCCCAAGGTCAGAGATGTACTGGCTGGGAGAGATGCTTATCTGCTCGGGGCCTCCTGGATCCCTCCTGGACATGACATGTGATCTTTCCCAAAGGGTTCATCTAGGGTCTAGCCCAAGAGCCTTCCTGGCCTTGAGCCTTGACTGCTTACTCCCTATGCCTAGCAGTGCACAGACTGACCTACAAGTTACCAAGGAAATGCTCAGGGACCCTCAGAGACATGATGTGGCTGCTGACACGCAGGTGGGGGTGGGGGTGGAACAAATCCCGTGGTATGGAGCTTTAGGAACTTGGGCTTGGGAAGAAAAAACAAGAAAAATTGTGACTTGGCAATTCACCTCGCCCTGAGGGAGACAGATGAAGACTGGGTTGGGAGGAGAGGTTAATGAGAACAGAGAAAAATACAGCAGGAGGGCTGAGAGTTCAGAGTTCAAGGGTCAGATATTGCGCCTCTGACCAAAGCCTCCTCACTGTGTGCTTGGCAAGCCTCAGCTCTCTGCACAGCTGCTGCCGACCAGCCTGCTGGGACGAGGGGAAAGGAATGGGGTCAGAAGAAGGGCTAAAGGAACAAGCAAAGCAAGCTGTTCTGTTCCCCACCACAGGCGACCCACTCCCTGCCCGTTCCCGGAGCCCTGGGTTCTGGAACAAAACTCCAAAGTGTCTTTGGCTGAAGCAGAAACTTGACCAGGAATGAAACAAGTGTGGAAATTACTTGGTGGAATGTAGGTAAAAAAGAGTTCTTTGAGAGGACATCGGAAAAAAGAAGCCTCTAGAAGACCCAGGAAAGATGTTTTCAGCCCTGCATGCAATTCAGGGATTATTAATATTTGCTGTTTTTAGAGAAGAAATAAGTGTGTAATGGAAAATGCATGGACTTTGGTGTCAAATAGATCTGGGTTCAATTCTATTAGTAATTAGTTGTATGATCTTAAGCGAGTCCCTGGACCTTACTTTTCTTAGCAGAAAAATGGATAGAGAATAAAATAACGCATGTGGAAATGCCTAACACATAAATACATATTAGTTCCCTCTCCCACCTTCTGTAATAATAATAATAATAATAATAATAATAATAATAATAATAATAATAATAAGCAGCAGCCCATAAAACTTTCAAATAGGCTCTCCCTGGTGAAGCAGGGTTTGGGCACAGTCCACAAACATCCTAAGGTCCCAGGTTCACGCTATGGGGCTGATGGCAGCAACCTATGAACAGATAAATAAAATGAATAAAGTGCTTCTTCCTCCTCTCTCTTCCTGCCTGCCTCTGCTCACCTTCATTCCTGCCTGCACCTTTCCTTAAAAAACAAAAACAATGACAACAAAAACCCCTCTCAAATAATTAATATTTTTGGAAAATGTGTATCATGATAGCTAAAACAACAAATTTCCAAAAGACTACTTGGCATGAAACTCAAGCTCCCTTATATGCTAATTTTATTGTTTAGGACAAATTCCTTAAGTTTTCTAAGTTTGTTTCTCCATGTGTAGAATGAAACTAACCATTAACTCACAGGATTAGTCCGAGGATTAAATCTGTGCCATGCACTCAGGAACATGTCTGACACATAGCAAATATGTTAACTGTTATTATCATTTGTCGTTGTAATTATTTTTTAAAAAGCAAGTCACCCAGCAGGGATAATAAGGGGACACATATTTCCAGGAATAATATCAGAATACAAAGACTCACTCTTACCAATGGTTCCAATTTCCTCCCTAAACAAACCCTTTATTAGAACAGCCTGAGTAAGAGATCAAAAAGGTTCAACAAGGGCTCTTTGGACACCTTATTCCCATCCCCCTGCCTTGATTGATCTACCAAAGCACAGCGGAACAGACACGGGTTCAGGGGAAGGGAAGGAAGCAAGTGTCTGTATATTCTGCACCGGTAGAGTCCTGAGTGTCTGTGGCTGTTCCCTGGGTGGGGAGACCAGGAGAGGGACAACCTGCCTTACACACAGCAAGCCTGGCAGACAAGAAGATGAGGTAGAAGCCTAGCATTGTCTCTAGCTGGTTCTCCACTCTGAGACTGAGTGGTTGGCAGAAAGGGAGAGTCTTTGGTCTTTGTGTTGGCTAGCAGGAATTTTTCACCTTTCTCAAGTGCCAGGAAAATGCCAGTTGGAATGATCACACTTCCTGGGGAATGCCAACTACATTCAATTAGGCTCTGGCAAGGGCATCCTACCCTGCAGGTGCTGCCTTATTTGCTGACAAGAAAGGCTGAGCTTCAATGTGGGGCCAGGACCAGGCAGTTATTAAGGCTGCTCAAGAGCAAGCTGAGCTTTGAAATACCTCCCTCCCGCACAGGCTCAGACGACTTGGAAGATAGAGGTTCCCTGCATAGCCTACTGCCGGGCTTGGAAGGACAATGTCCTGGAGAGAGGATTAAAAGAGGTCTTATTCTCTGGAGCAACACAGACCCAGAATTATGGTGTTCTTGCTAACTCTCAGAGGGGAAGGCTGTCTATTCCACCTTCTCCATATTTACTGGATGCTATCATATAGCAGACCTTGCATCTAGAATAGACTTGGCGCATAATAGATGCTCAACAATATTTTTTTACTGAATGAATGAACTGTGGGGAAAAGATGAGCAGACAGAGACTTTGCCTTCAGAAGTTCATAAAGTACATGGACTTGTCATCATTCAGACCTGGATTCCACTTGCCAGTATGAGGATGGAAACTTCTCTATCTATAAAATGGGGGTATCTTATTGATCTGCTGTGAAGATCAGCTGAAACACTGTGTACAAAACTCTTCATAAAGCTTGGGACATAGTAGGTACTCAATAGTTGCTAGTTATAAGTAGGTGGTAAGGACAAACAAGGAAGGGATCAAAGAAGTTCCCAAAATACCGTTCCCTTTATCCTTTTTCCCTTCCAGCCTACCTATCTCCTTTGCAACCTGACCTGAAAACAAAAGCAGGCTTGACAGCTTAGCCACAGTTCACACACCTGCTGCTCCAGAAGCACTGTGCTCCCTCTGCTAAACCCTTCACTGGCTTCAGAACTTCCCCCAACTCTGCTGTCCCCACACCCTCCTGCATGCTACCTATCTTCTGTCACAACCCTCTGGCTCGATATTGTTCACAAAATAGAAACACACCTGGATTGGTCTGTCACCTGCTTGTGTGATCTTGGAGCTTGTTGCTCATCTATGTAATGAAGAGTTTGCCCTAGGTGATCTCTGGTGTCCCTCTAGCTTCACAGCGATAGTTTTACAATTTGACTCCAAAGCTTTGGGCCCCAAGCAGCAGCAATCTGTATCTCTATTATGTCTAAGAATGGGAAGGGGAGGATAAGTCTGTGTCTGACCCGAAGATCACTGAGGAACACCTAGGGTGTTAAGTCACTAGGGTCCATAGGTGGTTTCTCAATGGGCATGCTGAGCTGCCCCAGCAGAACTTAAGAGGAAAGAACTTAAAATTCTGCCTGGGATGGCAGGGAGACCTGAAAACAATTCAGCATTGGATCACCCCAAATTCCACAAGGCCTTGTTGTGAACAGAGTTCCCTGCTTCAGAGTGAACTGTGCAACTGTGTGCGACTCCAGGTCCTCTTCCTCCCTCTCACAGTGAGTGTGCTGTTTGGAAAGCCCTCCAATGGTTAGTTTTCTCTGTGCTGGGAGCCTTCTGCCCTAAGTCTCCTCAGGGGTCCTTTCCTAGACAAAGAGAACCTACTCTAGCACCCAAGGGAGAATCTCTAAATTGTACTGGTTCCTCAGGGAGGCAGAGGCGGGCATGGAGCTGGTAACACATTTTGGGGCTCTGGGGTGGAGCTTACCCATGCTCCCCTCCAGCCCTCGACACCTCTTGGCTTTGCCAGCTTTCAAAATGGCTGCCAAAGAGGAGAAGATGAGATGCCGTCAGAGAGTGGCTGCTTCCCTCAAGCCTTTCTTTACAAACCCTCCAGTCAGCAAGCAGCACCGCCCCCTCCCTGTTCCAGGCTATAGCAGAGTGTGGACAAGGAAGGAAAAGAGGGAAGGGGTTGGGGCCTCTTGACTCCCCAAAGGAAAATCAACAGCAGCCCAGCTGGTGGTGAGAGGGGCTGCAAATGGACCTCTGGATGGGTCAAAGGCAAGGAAGCAAAGGGGACTGGGTGGGAGTTAGGAAACTGAGAGAAGCTTTATATGAAGTGAGATCACCAAAAAGAAAAAGAAAAAAACAAACCCAAGAGGATGGTAGATAGTGAGGGCAGGGGTACAGCCCCTCCCTGTTGAGTAGATGGCTATCAGTGACATATTTTTGCAGCCCCTAAGAAAGATTACTAGGGCCTCAGGGAGGACCCTCAGGGGGACCACAAAGAGCTGCTAACAGATGTCTGGACCCCTTGAGGGTGAAGCCAGGAGCAGGGATTCCCCACCTGATGGCCCTTGTCTGTGGCTTCTTACCTGGGGATCCCACAGGCGTGTGAGGTTTGGGTACAGGTAAAATTGAATTCCCTGGGCTGCTCCAGGCAGTGTCACCCCTCGAATTAAGAGGACCACCAGCATAAGGTAAGGGAACGTGGCTGTGAAGTACACCACCTGGCCAAGGGGCAGATGAGACATAAGTAACATGTGAGTTCAGGAGATGCTGGCGACCTCCCAGCAGGAGCAGGAGTCAGGAGCACCTCACCCCAAGGAGGAGGTCGAGGAAGTTCCCCTTCTGTTCTTCCCCTCTCCCCCAGTCTGGCTGTTCAGTCCCATCTCCCCTCTGCCCCGAGTTACAATCTCCCCTCTCCGTCCTTCCCACCCTCTAGTTTAAAGCACTCTCCTCCTAACAGTAAATATTTGTTGAGTGACTGAATGAATTTCTGCATCTACCTAACAAGTATGCTTGGAATTATGAGAGGTGATATCGGGTATGAAAAGATCTGTAACACATGACCCCTGTCCTCACAGAGTTTACAAGCTTAGCACAACCAGGCAGCCAGATTAGGAAGGAAACCTAGTTAGAGGCCCCAAGGGCAAGAGTCCAAATCTCAGGATACCCTCTAACATTCCACACACTTGGGGGCAAAGAGCATCCCACCTCCCGAATTTCAAGAATCTGTTTGATATGAATAGTCATAATGGAAATTTTTCTGAAGACCTATTGTGTGATGCAGGGAGCCATGAATGGCACTCCATTGCAATGAGTTCACATACATGGTATATTCTAAGAACAAATGCCTCTGGAAGTTTCCTTCCTGCTTTCTCTCTTTCTCCCTTTTACATTTCATTTCCCTGAAAACCCCATGCACATGGGATTGAATACAGGAGAAGCACAGAATCAAGGAAGAGTGTCATATAAAATCTGCGTGAGACCGTGTCCGCCATTCCTGATTTGCCTACAAGGTTGGGAACTCCTGGGTGTCTGAAGCCACAGTGAGGACAGGCAGTCCTGGGAAGGGAGAGGCCAGGGGCGCTCTAACACGGACCTTGCCTGTGGACTTGACCCCCTTCCAGATGCAGAAGTAGCAGATGACCCAGGCGAGCAGGAGGCACAGGGCCAGCTCCCAGCGCAGGGCCCCCAGGTGCTGGATGCCATCAGAGATCTTCAGAACCCGCCTCCTGGGGAGAGAGTTTTGAGCTGCGCTCCACTTCTGTCAGCCTCAGTTTTGGAGCCAGTATTTCCACAGGCAGCAGAGCCTTGCCTCCTGGCTCCTGTCCAGAGCCTGTCAGCTCTTTTCACTTGGAGCCACACAACTTTCCTTTGCTCAGAGAAGGGGGCAGGTACAAAGGGAGGGAAGTATAAACTGTTCCTAGGGAGATTTGCTTGCGGAGGCCGAGTACCAATTTATCTAAGAAATATGTTTTTTTTCTCAACTGAGATTTTAAGGTATTTTGATATTAGGAAACATGCCCTAGGTGGATGTCAATATTTGGGGGAAGGGCAGGCCAGAGGCCATGTGCGTGCAGTTGAGGAGAGAAAGGTAGTAAGGGGTGTGGACGCACATGCACTAACGTGGGGTAGGCACATGGAGGAGGAAAGGCAGGTACTGCCTGAGAAGAACTGTCAAATTCTCACCTCTGAAAGTAGCCCTGTGTTAACCACAAATGCAGGTACAAGAGAAGAGTCCCTTAGGTGACAGGGCCACCAAAGGAGGAAACAAAACTCTTCCCTTGCTGTCCATTGAGAGTCATCACTGTATGAACCCACCCTAGTGCCCATCTTTGGAACTCATAGTCCACATTGAATGGGGAAAGGGCTGCACTTACTCCCAGAACTCGATGACTGGAGAGGTGGCATTCTCAGAGGTCACATTCAAGGAGCCATTGGTCCAGTGGAACTCTACGCAATGTTCTACCCATGGGTCCCAGGGAAAGAAGAAAAGAGAGAAAGGACATTAGGCAATATTTGACAGGACTAGAGAGAATGCGGTGGCACTTTAAGAGAATGGGAAGGAAGGTATGTGGAAGAAACTGGGCTGAAGTTGTCTATACAAAGTACCCCCAGACAATAATAACCTCAGCAAACCCACACATCCTCTCCCGCACACTTACATATGGGTTTCTAAATGTTTGGATATATTCTAATTAAATCATGATCAAACGGTAGCAGGACAGCTGTTCTGCATGCCACCTGCTTCAAATTAGAGCTCTTTCTTGGCTTATAGTGGGGTTACATCCCAATAAAGTCATCATAAGTTGAAACATGATAAATGGAGAATTATTTAATACACTTAACTGACTGAATACCATAGCTTAGCCTAGCCTAACTTAAATGTATGCAGGACATTCATATTAGCCTCCCACTGGGCAAAATCATCTCATACAAAACCTATTTTTATAAAAGTGTTAAATACCTTGAAATTTATTGGATACTGTTCTGAAAGTGAAAGAGAGTCTGTAGAGTACACTGGCTGCTACCCTCATGATAGTGTGTCTGACTGGAAGTCATAGCTCACGGCCACTGCCCAGTATCAGGAGAGAAGTGTACCACGGTGTGTCACTAGCCTGGGAAAAGATCGAGATTCAAAATTTGGAGCACAATTTGTATCATTTCACCATCTAAAGTAGAAAAATCATGAAACCAAATCACGCTTCATTGGGGCCCATCTGAACACAGTATCACTAGGTAACTGTCCTATGTGAGGTCATGACCCCCAAGGAATGATGAAATGCCCTCTAAGGAAGTGATGCAGCAGGCCCTGGGTCAGAAAGCTCTGCTTGAATCCTGACCTCCAGTTCTTCCCCGTGTGTCTCTCTAAGCCTCACCTCCTTCGTCTCTGAAATGTACACAAGAAAATCCACTTGTAGGATTCATGGGAGGTCAAGTGAAAACATGGCTGTAAAGTGCTCAGTGAAGAGTGCTCTTAAATCATCTGGCTATGACAAGAGTGCTCACATTCTTTTTTACATTTTATTAGTATAATCATCCTGGGAAATATTAAGACAGAGAGTGTTTCCCCATGGACCCATGAAGGAAGTGAATTTTCTTGGAAATGGCCTGTCATCATTTATAAATGACCAAGTAAGAGTTACACTCCTGCTCAGCAGATAGTATATGTTCCTCCATCCAAGTCTCTAGACTCTGACCTTTGTTCTTCCATGACTACCATCTTGGCACAGGTCATCATCACCTCTTGGCTCCCTCATTGGCTTCCAGCCAACTTTTGCCTCCTTGTCAAATACCCATGTCATTGGAGTGATTCTGTTAAAATTGTAGTAACTTTATGTGATGCTCCCATTCAAAATCCTCCAATGGGCTTCCTCTACCACTCACAGAAAACAGGTCCAGGCCTCCACAGTCACCTCTAGTCTTATTCAATCTCCCCCATGACTTTTACCCTCTTCTGCCCCTGCTCCCCCACACACCTGCTGGTTTCTCCCCTTGCTGTTCCCAAGATGCTCCAGGCACAGGCCACTTGGGGCCTTGGTGCTGGGTGTCCCTCCCCCAATATTTCTTTCTTTTTTTCTTTGCACTTAAAACATTTTATTTTATTTTATGAGTTATACCTCAATAATGTTGTTAAAAAAGTAGAATGTGCACCTAAAAAACCTCAAGCAGCATTAGATTATAAACCAAAATGTGAAATAAGTATCCATGAGTTCATGCTGATATTAATAAATGACTGGGTAAATAAATAAATGTGGGAGGACAGACAAATCTCAGTCAGAATAATTCCTAATAACATGTGCAGGTAATCCAAGGTGGACATCATTTTCATTCCTTAAATGTGGGTCATGACTTTCTCGCAAAGGAGCAAGAGAAGCAAAGGAGCAAGAGAATCGCTGCACTGGAGAAATCTGACAAACATGACCTCCCCCAGGAGACCTGACGTCTCAATGACTCATTTCCCCTCCCCTTTCAGAGGATTTTCTGTCAGGCCTTCCCTGAAGACCCTATTTAAAACTACTCCTCACCACACCTAAAATGCAAGTTTTTCCTCCCTGTTTTATTTTTGCATAGCAGCTCCTCTCTTGTCATCTACACCACTCACTTATTTAGCTTATCGTCTAGCTTCCCCACAGAATAAAAACTCCATGATGGCAGGGATTTTTTTTTTTTTTTTTAGATTATCCCCTTCTGTATTAGAACAGAGCCTAGAACCCCCAAAATTCACAAAAATTTTACGTATAGGGACTCCACTGAGACCTAGATATAATGGCCATTGACAAGCTATTGTCAAGGGTGATTTCAGTGCACACAGCTGGAAGGAAAGTGGAGGGAGGGAGGGAAGGAATAGAGATGAAGGAAATATATATACACACACATATATAGCAAAATATTAATATAAAACCTATTTTTAAAATTTGAATCATTCAACAAATATTTGCTTACACTGTAGCCAGCACTGCCTTGGGCACAAAGGCTGTAGAGATAAAGATACCTTTTCAGTCTTAAGGGCCTGAAGATCTATAGAAACCCAGGCCAACAAAGATATGAAAATCAGTGCCACAGCGGGGCAGGGTCAATGCAGGCACGACCAGATACATCTGAAATGAACCTGATGAACCCTGGACTGGCAGAATAGTTACCTCCAAAATTTGACTTTTCACTTGAAAAATGGTCTAATGGAGTTGATGGCAGAGATTGGCAAAGAAGAGGAGTCTAATATCTGAGGGCAAGCGGATCCTTGAATATCAGCCAGAACATTGCCAGAAATGTGTTTCCCTGGCAAGTAAAGGATTCCAACTCCAGTTCAGCAGTGAGAAACTTACGAGAGCAAGAAGAAATTGATCATTGCACTTGTAGGTTATCACCGGTAGGCCCGGGGAAATAGCTGGACTGTCTGGAGTAAGATGCAGTGCTGAGGACCCAAACAGGACAGTGTCTAGCATGCTTCCGTCTGCACTACCTGGCAGGGTAGCCACTAGCCACAAGCAACTATTTACACTTAACTTGTAAAGTTCAATTCCTCACCTGCACTAGCCCGTTTCAAGTACCCAGTGGTGCCTGTGGCTAGTGTCTACCATATTGTAAAGTACGCACTCATCATCACAGGAAGCTCTTTTGAACAGCGCTACCATTGGTGCTTTTAACATTTTGTTCCTTTCGATTTATGAGACTCAGTAATTCAATTGCCATAGGTGCTCTTGTAGCTTAAATGAGTCACGTGTTGTCTGACAAACACAGGAAAAAATTAATTGCGATTATAAATTATTCTGAGATATACAAAAGAGCTTATTCCCTGGTTAAGTCCAGAAGAATAGTGAGGTGGAAAGACCTAAAATAGTATCAGTAAGAAGATATAAGAAACAAATAAATGAGCAAACATATATACACATATTAAACTAAGCATACTTCAAACTGAAACAAATAATGGTTAAACTACATTTAAATAGTCAGTTCTATTTGCATGATACATGAATTTATAATACATGAATTGGATTCATGCATTTCTTTGAAAACACACAACAAAAAAGACTGCATTTTTCTTGTGATGCTGGTGAGTTTTCCCTCTTATCTTTGATAGAAGATCTCCATGCAGTCCCCTGCTGTGGCTCAGGTGACTAAGGTGTGGGCTAGGAAAGGTGCAGACCTGAGTTTGGGTTTGAGACTCACAGCCAGGAAAGGGGGGGAAAAAAAAAAAGAGGATCTCTATGATCTATCTGGTAGATTTCAAGAGTGTCCCTAGTTAAGGTTGGGGACTGGGTTGCCTGGGACACCTGCAATCCTGGTTAATGTGGTAGAGGAAGGAGAGAAGATTGAGCCTCCAGAGATGATCTTACCTGTGTTCCACTCATGATGGCAGCTGCCCCAGGGAAGGTCGACAGTGAAGCTGCTGACGAGGTAGAAGAGGGCCCAGGCCAGGACGATGATGTAGTAGATGTTGAGGAGGATGACGATCACCTGGGAGGCATAGCCGATGCCTGCAGGAGGGAACTGCAGAATTGGGCTAGGGACCCAAGACAGATGGCTCCCTCACTCCCCATCCCTGCTCAGAGATGCTTTGTCCCCTCACTGTCCATGTCCTAAAACAAGAGGTGCTGGGACTTGGGTTCCTGGGTTCTCTTCTCCCTTCCAGCAGCCAGGAGCTACTTCCATGCTCCTCCCAGGTCAGAAGGGGACTTTGCTCCTATCCTCTGCCGTGCTATCCTGACTTCCTGGGCACTTTCATCTTTACTAGACTCTGAATGATCACTGGTTCAGTTACTTTTAAAATGTACAAGACTGACTCCAAGATTCCAACAGTTAATGTTTCCTGGAATTAGTATGAAATATTTCTGAAAGATAAAAATACATGTTAAGAGCAGGGACAGACAATTCACACAGGAAAAGCATGAATAGTAGAATGAACGTGTTTAAGATGTAGGCGTGCAGGCGAGCCCTGCCGGAGTAGTGGTTGACCGCAGTCCACATATGTCCCAAGGTCCAGGCTCCTGGGACCAGCAGAAGCAACCAAGATGAACAATTAAATAAAAAATAGATAAATAAATTACATCCTCCTCTCTCTTCCTGTCTGCCTGCCTCTGCTTACCTTCATTCCTGCCTGCACTTTTCCTTAAAAAATAACAAGGTAGGTGAAAACGATAGTGAAGTAGTTTCTGCATCTACAACCTGAGGGAAATATTTTACAAATGATGCAACTCAGCATTTCCAAACTTGTCTGCATGTCAGAGTTTTTAAAGATACAGGAGAAAAACACTTACTCATGTTTAGTGACAGCGTAAATAATATAATACTTTCATAGGACAGTTTGCTAAGCCAAATCAAGAGAAATCGACTTTGTTGCTCATTTGATCCACTGATCCTAATCTTGGGAATTTATCTCAAAGAAATAATTCTTTAGACAGGGGAGAGAAACTTATTTTAACAAACATACATGATAGTGGAATATGACAAGTTTATAAGTAATTAGAAATAAGAAAAAATGTCCCAAATAGAGTCCTAGTAAGTAAATCACGATCTATCCATCCATACCATGGAGTAGTACTCATCGATAAATAAGAATGAACTGGCACATCCTGGTGACCTAGTGATGTACTATGCCCTGGGCACTGTCCATACACATCCCAAGGTCCTGGGTTCAAAACCAATGAATAACTAAATAAAAATAAATAAAGTGCTTCTTCTCTCCTCCTTTCTCCTGCCTACTCTCCTTCATTCCTGCCTACACCTTTCCTTTGAAAAACGAAACACTGATACAAAAACAATCTGGATTGATCTCAAGGACATCACATTGAGTAATAAATTTAATCTCAAAAGGTTCTGTGCTGTATTCTTCCAATTACGTAACATTCTCAAAAGGGCAAAATTATAGAGACAGAGCAGTAGTTGTCAGAGGTTAGGGGTGGGGAAAGGAGGGGTAAGCATGACTATGGAGGAGTAGCATGAAGGAGATCTATATGGCAAAGCACAGTTGTAAATATTGATTCTGGTGTTAGTAACACAAAGATGCACACCTGACAAAATTACAAAGAGTTACACACACATGCACACACACACACACACACACACACACACACACACACACGGAAATTAGTGCATGGGAAATTTGGTCAAATCTGCATAAGGGCTGTGGATAATTCCAATGTCATTTTCCAGGTTTTGATAATGTTATATAAGTTATATGTGATGCCACCATTGGGGAAAACTGGGTTAAGGGTACATGTGACAACTATATACTTTTTGCAACTTTCTGTAAATACACAGTCATTTCACAATAAAAACTTAAAGAAAATCCCATACAGAGAGAAAGATTAAAATAAAGTACACTAACTTATAAATAGCTATTGTGTCAAATTAGTAGAGTTATTACTGCATTTTTCTCATTAAAATCTTCTATAATTATGTTTTAAAAATACAAAATCACTAATATATTTTGAAAATATATAGCCAAAATAGCTTTGTGCTCTACTTATTTAACCTTAAACTTTTGCCCCAGCCACATCTCCATCTTCCCTATTCTTTGATGGACTGAGTGAACTATTCAACATTGGCCCCACAAGGCAAGGGCTTAACATAAAGGTAGAGCCTTATATCAATCAGCACTGCTGCTAGACCACCCAGTCACCCCAAATAAGGTGTATATCCACTAACGCAGAGACCCCTGAATCAGGTAAGGACTACTTACCCTCAAAGATGGGGCAGATCTTTCTCCAGGCTGTGACGCCTCCCTGGCTGGTGTACTGGCCTAGAGCTGTCTCCAAGAGGAAAACAGGAATGCCACAGGTAAAGAGGAAAATGAGGTAGGGGATGAAAAAGGCACCTGAATGAGAGAGAAAAAAAATACATACATAGCACTAACTTCATGTGATACACGTTCATCTCCTATTATCACCCTCACTGCCAGTCAGAATCATGGTGTGGGGGACATGAAAATCTACAGGGACATCTGTCTAGAGATCTGGAACATAGCAGGTATCAAGAGTCACTAAGTTATCTAGCACCCTAACCAACACTGTGACTTTTTCACTCTGAAGTTTTCATCTACATCTCCCAAGGTTTGCTGCCTCCAAACATCAGTTATTACCCAAATAACACATAACTTGTGCAATAGCAAGGAACTTACTGAATAATGCATATCCAGGAACATTGAAACAGGCTATAATCCTTTTTGAATAAATGACTGCTCTTAATTTTAGAGAGGGTTAATTCTATACTCAATAAAAATACTGTGCAAAAATTAAAGTAAAATAAATGCGTAAGACATGCAAAACCTGAGAAAAACCATCACTAGCAGATCTGCATTACAATACATGTTAAAGAAAGTCCTTTGGGCAGAGGAAGATGATGATGCCAGAAATATGAATATACACAAAGGAATGAAGAACATTAGAAATGGCTACTTAATACAGAGGCAAACATCTGAATTTTTTCTTATTATTCAAAGTTCTTTGTAAGAGAATTAACTGGGTAGACCAAAAATAACAATATAATACAGAATTTATCACATATGAAAAAGTAAAATGTTTAAGAAGAGCACACAAGTCAGGAGAGGAGAAAGAGAAGTATACTATGATAAGATTTTTATAAGTAAAATGGTGTGATATCATTTGAAAGTAAATTTGAAGTATGTCCTGGTGGCTCAGGCACTCAGCTAGCAGCTGGGGCATAGACCCTGTAAAGTCCAAGGACTCAGGTTCAAGACCAGAAAACAACCAAAAATAAATGAACAAATAAATAAAAGTGTGTTCTCCTCTCCCCTCCCCTCTTCTCCCCTCCCCTCCACTCTCCTTCCTTCAAAATACTTCTTCCTCCTCTCCCTCTCTTGAAAGAAAAAAAGAAAGCAAATTGTAATAAATAAAATATATCTACCACCACAAAACCTAAAATAATTACCAAGAGTTATGTCCAATAAGGCAGTGAAGAAATAAAGCCAATAAGGGAATAAAAAATTGCAATTGATTGTTAAAAAGATAGGAAAGGAAAGGGAGGACAAAGATCTGACAGGACAAGTAAAAAACAAATAGACTGCTGATAAATTTAAATTTAATTGTATGAAAATAACAGCATTAAATATAAATTAAAGATAGGGATTGTCAGACTGGTTAAAAAGAAAAGAAAAAATAAAACAACTAATAAGACTCAGCTGTTTAAAGAAATGTACTTTAAATATTAAGACATGACTAGATTAAAACTAAAAGAATAGAAAAGATATACCAAGCTAATACCAGTCAAAAGAAAGCTGGGCTTTCATCTTAATATCACACAAACTACATTGCAGAGTAAAGAATTTTACTACAGGTAAAGAAGATCCTTCATAATAATAAAGAGGTTGCTTCATCAAGAGGCACTCCGTGGCCTAGCAGATAAGTCAGCTACCTCTGGCATAGTCCATACACATCCTAAATACCTGATTTCATAACTGGGGCTGAGGGGAACAACAAAGATAAACAACTAACTAAAATGGTTCTTCCTCCCTCTTTCTTGTGCCTCCCTACTTGCCTTCAGTCCTGCTTGCAAAAAGAAAAGATGACATAATAATACTAAATGTGGCACACGCCCTGGTGGAGAGCAGTTTGGTCAGCTTCCTTCAGCCAAGAGCACAGGCCACATACATCCTAAGGACCTGAGTTCAAGACCTGTGGCCAGGATGAAAACCAAGACGAGCAGCTACATAACATAAAAGAGCTTCTTCCTCCTCCCTCTTCCTGTTTGCCTGTCTCTGTTCACTTTCATTCCTGCCTTCACTTTTGTTTAAAAGTATCATAAGGTGCATGCATCTAATCACTTCAAAATATATGAAGCAAAAATGACAAAACTGCAGGAATAAATAAGACTAAATGATAATTTCAATAAATGCAGAAAATGTACTTGACCAAATTCAACAGTCAATTTCTAATGAAAACCTGTAGTAAACGATGAATAGAAGGGAAATTTCTCAAGCTGAAAATACACATCACCAGAGGAAAAAAAAATAGTTAACATTTTATTTAATAATGTGCTTAACTCCTAAGATCAAGAAGAAGCAAGAGTGTCTATTCGCACCATTCCTATTCAGCATTGTACTGGAGATTCTAGTCAAGAAATTAAAGCAAGAAAGGAATTAAAAGTTA
This sequence comes from Solenodon paradoxus, assembly GCA_004363575.1. Taxonomy (NCBI): domain Eukaryota; kingdom Metazoa; phylum Chordata; class Mammalia; order Eulipotyphla; family Solenodontidae; genus Solenodon; species Solenodon paradoxus. The sequence continues at coordinate 116,791 of RJWH01000546.1, forward strand.
TTCAAACTAGGTAAAAATAAATAAAAGAGATTATTTGCAGATGACATGAGAGTCTGTGTAGAAAATCCTTTGGAATCTAAAATAGTCAAGCACTTAGAAGCAGAGAATAGAATGGTGGTTACCAGGGCATGGGGGAAGGTTAAGTGGAAAGGAATTGGTCAAAGAGTGTAAGATTCAGTTATGTAAAATGAGTAAGTTCTAGAGAGCTACTTTACTTCATGGTGCCTACAGTTAACACTACCATATTGTATATTTAAAAGTTGCTGAGAGTAGATCTTACATTAAGTGGTCTTATCACAAACTAGCATTGAAAAAGCAGAAGGAATGCTGGGATCAATAAAGAGGAAGCTTAGTTTAGATAATCAATGCCTCAGGTAATAACCCAGGTGCCTGGAACACTAGGTACCTACCCCACAGGGAAAACCTTGGCTGGTGGGGGTGGGGGGGTGTGGTGTTTTCCCACTGAGGTTCAGGAAGAAGTCAAGGGCCAGATAGTTAACAAAACCCTTTTAAATGTAAACTCACTTTGTAAACAATGATTGTAAGAATGGCTGATTTACTTCTTGTGTTTTTTCTATGAATGACTTCTTTGTGTAATGACAATAAATACACAAGGAGTCAGTTACTGGGTGTGGCAGTTTGGGGTGATGGTTCCCCACAAACTGCTCACCCCCTGACCCCACTTTCTTTCTATTTTGCTCTTTTTCTTTCTCAATCTTTCACAGCCCCTCCCTACAGTTTTGTCCTGGGTTCAAGCCCAACAAAGGAATATTTGGGTATGACAGACATGTTTATGACATTGATTGTAGTGATAGTCTCATGGGTATATACTCACTTCTAAACGCATCTGTTTGTATATATTCAATATATACAGCTTTCTGTATGTCAAATCAATCGTTTGAAGTCTAGAAAAAAGCTACTAGAGTCAATAAGTTAGTGTAGTGAGGTTGCAGGGTATAAGATCAGCATAAAAAATAAATTGCATTTTTATGTATTACCATCAAGTAAAATAAGTTTAAGATATAACGGCTCCACAAATACAAAATACTCAGGAATAAATCCTATAAAAGATGTGAAACACATGTGCAGTCACAAGAAAATATTGCTAAGAGAAGTTAAAGAAGAACTAAATAAATGGTGAGGTATACCATGTTCATAGATGAGAATATTCAATACTACAAAACTGTCAATAATTCCCAAACTGACCTACAGATTCACTGCAATTCAATCAAAATCCAATCAGACTTTTTGCAGAAGTTGAAACACTGATTCTGCAATTCATATGAAAATGCAAAGATCCTAAAATAGCCAAGTATCTTTGAAAAAGAAGAACTAAGTTCTAGGTTTAAATCTGCTTGACTTACATATTTTATAAAGTTACAGTAATTAAGACAGTACGGTCGTGGTGTTAAAGTAAACAATAAATTTGGCATGGCCTATGATAATGGTTGGCTTCTCTGCCTCTGGCTGGCACAGTCCACATACATCCCAGGGCCTGGGGAACAACTAAGATGAACAGTAAAATAAAATTTAAAAAATGTTTATTCCTCCTATCTCTTCCTGCTTGCCTGCCTACTCACCTTTATTCCTGCCTGCATCTTTCCTTTAAATTATTTTTAAAATAAACAATAGATCAATAGAACATAACAGAATTCAGAAACATATATGGAAAAATTGATTTTGACAAATGTGTAAAGGCAATTTATTGACGAACAGTCTTTTCAATAAATGATGCTGGAACAAATGGATATCCATACACATAAAAAATATACTTCAATCCATACTTTCAATATATACAAAAATTGGGCCATACTCTTATGGCTCAGGTGGCTGAGACACTAGCATGTGGACCATGAAACACCTGAGGACGTGTGTTTATGACCCAGGGTCAGGGTGAAAACCAAATATAAATAAATAAAGAAGCTTCTTCTTTCTTTCCCTGCCTTCCTTCCTTTCTTCAAAAATATACTCTATAGGTGAGTCCTGGTAGAGGCTAAGCACAGTCCATACATATCCCAGGGACCTAAGTTTGTGTTCTGGGTCAAGGAGAACCTCCAAGATGAACAAATAAGTGAAATGGTTCTTCCTCCTCTCTCTTCCTGCCTGTTTACCTTCATTCCTACCTGTACTCTTCCTTTAAATATTATATATATATATATATATATATGTACAAAAACTAACCCAAAATGAATCACAGACCTAGACACAAAACCTAAAACTATAAAACTTCTAGAAGAAACCACAAGAGACCTTGGGTTATATTTCTTTCATGTGGCACCAAAATGATGATTCATAAAGACTGAATTGAGAAACTAGAATTCATCAAAATTTAAAACTTCTGGTCTTCGAAAGACATTATATTAAGAAAAATTAAAATACAAAACAGAATGAGAAAAAATAATTGCAAAATGTATATCTGATAAAGGACTATTCAGAATATATAAACTAGTCTCAAACTTCGACAGCAAAAAACAAACAACACATTTTGTTAATGTTCAAAAGATTAAAATAGACTTTTCAACCATTGAAAATATATAGGTTGTAAATGAGCACTTGAAAAGATACCCAACATCATGAGTCATCGGGGAAATAAATGACAAGGAGATCAAGAAAAAGAAATAAACACTTCAAAATTAGAAAGGAATAATGAAACTGTTACTATTTGCAGATGACAAGAAGCATTTAGAAAATTCTAGAGACTTTACAAAAATCCTGTTAAAAACTAATGGAGGAATTCAGTGAAGTTGCTGTATACAAAATCAAGATGTAAAATCAATTGCATTTCTATAAACTAATAAGCTATCAGAAAGAGAAAAATAAGAAAACAATTCCATTTATGACTGAATAAAAAAGAATCAAATGTATTGATTGGAAGAATTAATATTGTTAAAAAGTCCTTTCTAGCCAGAGCCCCCTATAGATTTCAGCTCAATCGCTATCAAAATTACAATGAAAATTTCCCCCCTAAAAGAATGAACAATCCTAGAATTGCATGGAACCACAAAAAACACCAATAACCAATGCACTTTTCCTTCAATAAAAAAATGTTAATTAAAAAACTAAAAACCAGCTAAAATATTTAAAAAAAGAAATTTTTATAAAAGAGACAAATCACAGGTATTGGTGAGGATGTGGGGAAAAGGAAATCTTTGTGTGCTGCTGGAAGAAATATAAATTGGTGCAGTCAAATGGAAAGTAGTATGAAGTTTTCTTAAAAAAATTAAAAACAGAACAAACAATCCAACAATTCCACTTTAGGATATTTATTCAGAGGAAATGAAAACACTAACTAGAAAATATAAATGCACTCCATGTTCATTACTGCATTATTTACAATAGCCAAGATAGGGAAACAAGCTAAGTGGCACTGATGAATGAATGTATAAAGAAATTGTGGTATGAATATATACAATGAAATAGTATTCAGTCATGAAAAAAGAATAAAAATTTTGCCATTTGCAACAATAGGGATGGACCTTAAGGAGGTATAGTAAGTCAGAGGAAAAAAATGCCAGGTGATCTCACTTATTGTGGAATCAAAACCAAACCAAAGCAAACCCATATTTACAGTGAACAGATGTGAAAGGCAGGGGGTAAGTGAAGATCGCCAAAAAGTACAAACTTCTAGCTATAAAATAAATAAGTCCCGGGGACAGAATATGTATCTTGGTGATTATAGTTAATATAACTGTACTTTTTAAAAAGAAAAAAAAGACAAGCCCTGATGGAATAGCAGTTGGTTAGTTGCCTTCAGCCAGCACAGTCCACATACATCCCAAGGATCCTAGTTCGTATCTTGGGACCAAGGAACAACTAAGATGAACAACTAAGTGAAAATAAATAAATATTTCTTCTCTCTTCAGCCTGCACCTTTCCTTTAATAAAAGAAAATAAATAAAAATAAAATTGTATTGTAAATTTGAACGTTTGCTAAGAAAGTAGACCTAGAAAGTTCTTACCATGATGTGCCCTAATGGCTCAGATGTTAAGCCTGAGGCACAGTCCACATACAACCCAAGAATACAGACTTGCAGCCCAGGACCAAAGGGAACAACTAAATAAATAAAATGCTTCTTCTTCCTCTCTCTTCCTTCCCGTCTTCTGCCTGCCTGCCTCCTTCATGCCTACCTGTCTACCTTCCTCTTTAAAAAGAAGTTCTCATCACAAGAGAAAAATGTGGTGCACTATAGCGGAGCAGAAGTTAGGTCAATCACTTTTTAAGGCACACAGGCCGCATACCCCTGGGTTCGAGTTCTGGGTCCAGGGGAAAACAAACAGTGTGAACAGCTTAATGAAAATAAAATAAAAATGCTTCTCCTCCTCTCTCTGACTGTCTGCCTCCTCCCCTTCATTCCTGCCTGCACCTTTCCTTTAAAAAAGAAAAAAATCTGTAATTATGTGTGGGGTTAACTAGATTCATTGTGATCATTTCACAATGCATGCAAATATTGAATCATGTTGCACACCTGAAATTTATGTATGTCAATTATATTTCAATTAAAAATTACATTGAGATAATATTACACATCAATTGGAAAAGTTAAAATTAAAGACACAGACCAATTATGGGAGAAGATATAGGAAAACTGGCACTCATACACTGCTGATAGGAATGTAAAATGGTACAATTTGGGCAATTGGCAGTTTCTTTAAAAGTTAAAGGTGCAATTACAATGTAATCCAGGAGAACTGTATCCCAGGAGAAATGGAAACATATGTTTATACAAAACTTGAACACAAATGTTCTTGGTAATTTTACCTGTAATATCTAAAACCTAGAAACAACTCAAATGTCCATCAAAAGGAGAATAGATAAATAAATTATAGCACATTCATATAATGAAATATCACTTAGCAATAACAAGGAATGAACTACTCACTCATCATCCATCAAAATATGGATGAATCTCAAAATCATGATTCTGAGTGAAAGAATCCAGATAAAGAATAAAGAAATTTCATTTAATTAAATTTCACTTAAATAAAATGTTAAGAAATGAAAACTAAGATGTATTGTGACAGAACACAAGTCTGTGGCAAGGAGCAACCTAAGTGTCCATCCACAGATCCCTGGATAAAGAAGTTGAGGTGGATATACAATGGAATATTATTCAGGAATGAAGAGGAGGAAATCTGCCTTTTGCAAGAACATGGATGAACCCTGAGGGCATTATCCTAAGTCAGACATACAAAGACAAATATTGTGGGCTCTCACTTAGATGCATAATCCGAAAAAAAAAACAACCCACTGAATTCATGGAAACAGAGAGTAGAATAGTGTTGCTTTAGAGTTGTGGGGTGGGAGGTGGGAGATGTTGATCAGCGGGTATAAACTTCCAGCTATAAGATAGGTAAGTTCTGTAGTTCTAAGTACAGCATGATGACAATCAGGAACTATACTGTTCATATACTTAGAAATTTACTAATAGAGTGGAAGTTAAATGTTATCACCAACACACACACACACACACACACACACACACACACACACACAAACACACACACACACAGGTGCACCCTGGTGGAGGAGAGGTTGGACACAGGTCCTGGGTTTATGTCCCGGGTTTAGTGAGGATGGCCAAAATGAACAACTAAATAAAATGAATAAAAAAATGCTTCTTTCTCCTCTCTCTTCCTGACTACCTGCCTCAGTTTGCCTTCATTCCTGCCCATACCTTTCCTTAAAAAAACAAAACAAAAACCAACGAACAGTAATTATATGAGGGAATTGAGGTGCTATGTAATCTTATTTTGCAACACATACACACATATATATATATATATTTAAAAAGGTCTGTGGCTGCACTGGGATGCAGTGGCAGTGATCATAGATAGGAGGAAATTTTGCTGAGTGATAGACAAGCTCACTATCTTGATTGTGGCAATGGTTTCATTGAGTATTCACATCTGTCCAAAATGATCAAATGGTACAATCTAAATGGGTGCAATTTATTGTGAGTCAATTATACCTTAATAAAACTGCTCAAGAGAAAAGTGACTGTGGAATAGAGTTCTCCAGTTTGCACTTTCTAAGTCTCTGGCTGGAGTCTGCACATCCATAATTCAGGCACTGAGAGAAGCACTTGATCAGCACAAGGACAAAGACGAAGGTCGTAAACAATTCAGCCTAATAAGCCCATAAATCAATAGAGAACTGGGTAGTTGATATAAGCAGTTGCTGCTGAGAGTCAGAAATGTTGCCAAATAATAGTTTCTAGCCTAACTCAAGGACCTCCTCCCTGTCTTTAAGTTTCCTGCTCTTTTCTGATAAACCAAGCCAATGTTTAACTGCCGTGGGCCCAGCGATCTGCTCTGTTCCTCTGCCCCTTGAGCACCGGAGCAGCCTGACACAAAGGACAAGGTCCACACTCAACAGGCAGAGTCACTTACCCTAAAGTGAGGAAGGAGGGGTGGAACCCAAGAGAGACTCAGGTGCAGACTGGGGAAGGCCTGTGCAACAGGCTGCCTCTTTCCCTACCCGAGCCCGTCCCACCATTAAAAGATGGAGTGAGTCCTGGGAATGGAGGCTGGAGTTCGCGATCACTAGCATCCATATCCACAATGCCAATCGTCTTCCCAAGATTCTGAAATGTCCTAGTATTTTATCCATGAGATGGGATAGACCACATGCCTAACCTAGAGAGAAATCATTCTGTGCCTCCATTCCCAAAAGGAAGGTGGTGCTGCCATGTTCAAGCTAATGTTTTACAGTATAAACTGAAGATATTTGACCTGAGCCAGACTACAGTGAGCCTACATCCTGTCTACATGCTGTAACCAATCTTCATCTGACCAATACTGAGGTAACTAACTAAACATTGTCATAAATGCCACATACTATTAAAATAACTATTACTTTTGTCTGAAGAAAGGTGCTCCATGTGTCTCTGTGTTCTTTAGTATCTAATGAGAGCAGTTTTCTTTGATGGCTGGTGTCATTCATTCCCTTCCATTGGCCCCTCTGCTGTCTCTCCTGCTCGTCTAGTGCTGAGGTTTGGTTGGCTGCTGTCTTCCCCTCCCAGACCTCCTCCTCTAAGATCCCTATTTCTGAGAGGCCCAGCTGTGGGACATTTTGTGTTAGTCTCGCAGAGGGTCTCTGGTCTCAGGTATTCTGGGTGTTGAGGAATTCAGCAGGGCCCAGGGAACTGGAGAGGTCCCAGTGAAGACCCATGCTCTGAAGCAGCCAGGATCTGGGAGGCAGGGGAGTGTCAATGAACAACCAAGGGAATCAAAGACAACTCTGAGACTTGAGTCTGGTGTCTAGTCTGCATTCACCCTTACTCTCCTATAATCAGCTCTCAACACAGCAGCCAGACAGATGATTCTAAAATGTAAGATCAAGCCAAACCCTGCCATGACTCTCCACATCAACAGAGAAAAAGCCGGAGTCCTAAAATGGCGAATAAGGAACTACAAGATCCGCCGCCTGCCCACACCCTCCCCTCCATTTCTTCTCTGATCTCCTTCTAGTTACTCCTCAGACAAGCCAGTCAGCCTTGTACTTCAGGAACATTTAGCCTTTGTGGCCTCAGCCCGGAGCACTTCTCAGTATCCATAGGACCAACTCACTCATCCCTGGCAACCATTTGCTCAGACGCTCTCAGTGTGGTTCGACACCCCCCACACACCTGATCACCTTTACCCCTCTCTCCTCGGCAGTTTCCTATAGCACTCATTAACTTCTCATATGTTCCATAATTTTCTTATTTACTACGAGTATTGTTTCTTGTCTGTCTAGAACGGAACCCCACAAGCAGAGGAAATAGGCCTGTTTTGCTTATAGATGTTTCCTGACGACTTAGAACAAGTCCCAGCAGAGAGTAGACAGTATTTGTTGTTGATACGGAACCCGTTGACAGGCAGGGTCAAGGCTTGGTTAGCTCCATGCTCGGACAACTGAGACCGGGGACAAGAGAAAGTCAGGATGAGACAGGATAGGTTGGTCATGGGTCCTGGACAGCAGGGATGTGATGGAGGTGGGCATCCCTTCCAGCCATCTCTCTAAAATATCTAGTAGTTGCTCTCAGCTTCTCTGGTTTCAGCTACCTTGTTCAGGTATTTACCCTTTCCACCATATTCTTGCCTCAGCCCTTTCCTGGCCTAGAACTCACTTCAAATTGGATCAACTAAATGTTAAAAGTGGGAGGAACCAAAGAAGACATCACTTATATTTTCAGTTTGAATTAAAATTATGTTTTGGTAACTTTTCCAACCCTGACCTTGCTACTGAATAGTCCTTAGCTTTTCCTTCCATGCCTCATACACAAAAAATGGCTACAAAGGTAGAGCACATCACCTGCGCACGGTGTCCCAACACCCTTCTCTAGAACTTGTTTAAAATGTCCATCCTCCTCTCATCCTCCATGAATCAAGCCTCAATCTGAGAAACATGGGTTTAAATATAATCACTAAACCACAAGGAAAGGGGTAAATCAATTTAATGGTCTCCATTCTTCACATCAGCAGCAAAGCTTCCTGCCATAAAGAGGTATCAGTCTCTTCTTTGACAAAGAGATGAGATGATAAGATGTTAGGGCCCCTTCTTTATAGGGGCTTGTTTTGCTTGGGAGATGAAGGGAGTTAAATGATGTTGGCAAGCTTAACCCACTGACAACACCACATAACAGGAAAAAAAGGCGTGTCTATGTTTTTGTAATGACTATATGAATTCTTGGTTAATCCTCTTTACCTAGGCAAGAGGGCCTCTCCATTAATTCACCCAGTGGCCTTGGATGACTCATGTCCTTCAGAGCAAACATGGGCATCAGCCTCTAGCTCCCATGCCCCTCAGAACCGTTCTACCAGCTGCTGCTATCCATCAAGGAAGAGGGGCCAGTCCTAAAACCTGTGCTTATCAAGGGCCCAGATTGTGGGTGGTGGATTAAGGATTTAATCCAGGGAATTTTTGATTAAAGGTGAGTATGTTCCCCTGAAACTTACACAGTGTTGCAAACTAATTAAGTAGTAATGAAAAAAAAACTAGACAACTTGACTGAATCCAAGACCCCTAAAAATGCCTCCACCACCCATTGGAGTCAACATGCTGGAAGGCAGGCTCTGTCTGGTGGGGAAGGAGCCACAGCTGGCACTTTCCCCTGCCTCTACTTTCCCCACCAGCACCCATGTGAAAAATAGGACACTCTTTTCTTCCTGGGCCTGCATTTCCACCTAAGACATAGCCATACACAAACTTAGCACAGAGCCCTGAGGCAGAGCTCAGAGCCAAACACGGCAGATAAATTGAACAGGGAGCTTATGTCCCCAGATGCTCCTGTCACTGCTCCCCTTTGATTCCCCTTCTGCCTAGTTGTTTTATACTTGAAGTGGAACCCAGGTGCTAATTCCCAGGTCAACCTTTACCCAATTCCAGAAAGGCTTGAGGAAAGCTGCTCACTTCCTAATCTTTCTGCCATGTGAGGTTGCTAATCTTGTTACCACCTTCCAGAGACACTGTCCCAATGCCGGTTAGCTCCCAGAATCCTTCTCCTCCCTGGATCAGCCCCGGTCCTCTACCCAATTCCCTGAAGGGTGAGCGCTCAGGTCTAAATTCCTAAACAAGAGTGTGGTGTGTCTAGGACTTGGTCAAAAACGGGAAGACCTCTCTCCTTCCTTCACAGTGTAGAGTGAGCAAAGTCCTGTGATTTCAGGCTGCTGGCCAGAAATTCCTGGGGAGAAAGGACGTATCAGCCTATTCCCACCTACCCTGGAAAAATACAAGTTAACTTCCAAGCTCAAAGCCAACCCCCAGTTGCCACAAACCTGAAAACACAACCCTGCAGGCTCAGAGCATCTCTCTGTGTTCTCCTCAATGCTCCCACCTCCACTCCGTGTTATATGCTCTCTCTCCAGACCAATGTGAGGCTGAGCCTGATGCTTTTGGAGGCCCCTGCTCCTCTAGAAAAGGGTAGGTATTGTATTAAGATACCTTCCCATCCTGTGATCTTTGAAATGACCATTCTCCTCAGCATTTTTCCTGGTGACCTGTGTCTGCATTTCCCATTCCTCTAGTCCAGATTTCCATCTCACTTCAAAAGCGGTCATGAGAGCTCCAACTTCTATAAGCTTTCCCTGACAACAAGGAGACATTCCCAACCCACTGTTTAACCAGAACCTTTCAGTACCTGCGATCTCCCTCTGGGGCTTCCCAACAAGATCTGAGATTCCCCAAAGTGAGTCAGTGGAGGGAAAAATGACACCAAAGTTATCAGAGTAGAAGATTTACCCCCAGGGAGCTGGAACAGAGGGGAGTGAGAAACAAATAAAGACCCAGTAAAGAGTTAATGCTCCACATACACACACTTTCAGTGGGATTTTTTTTTAAAGGAAGGGTCACCAGTATCAAAGGTCATAACCCTGGTGGGAGTTGGGTAATGGATGACTCAGGGTCAGGACATCAAGTTGTCAGTGGGGTTGGGCAAAGACACAGAAACAAGGCTAATATGTCTCAAGTCTATAGGGCGATTTGGTATCAATACCTTTATCAACATAGCACCATTTAAGTTCTTTACACACATTATCTCTAATCCTTACAGCAACCTAGTGATCCTAATAGGCAAGCATTAAAACCTCAGTTTATACAGGAGCAGCAGGTGGGACTCTGAAGACTTAAGTCACTTGCCCAGGAGTGCACACAGAGTAAGTAGGAAAGCCAAAAACCAAAATTCAAAGGCGGAGCCATCTGGTTCCAAGTCTGTGTCCACAGTCTGATGCTGCCATGCTGTAATAGTCAGTCGGGACTCTGTCTAGGTCTCATTCTTTTAAAGTTTCCTGTGGGTGCCTCTAACTCCAATATTCTCTGGGACTATGGAACCCCCTAGAGGGGCAGGAAATGCAAGAAATGGAATCAGACTCCTTTCAGGGGTGGGTGGGATGGCACAGTGGTGCTCACCTCCCCCATTTTTGTAGCAGAGATAGGGAAACCTCCAGACGTTGCCTAGGCCAATGATCTCTCCAGCCACGGACAGCACAAACTCCATCTTGTTGTTCCAGTGCCCTCGCTCCAGGGTGCCATCTTCCTCCGCCTTTTCCATGAGCGGGTACACTGGTTTTGTCTCTCCATTACTGGTTGTGCCTGAGACCCTGCTATCCATACCACCTGGAAAACAAGCAAGGTGCTGTGTTACTGTTGGGACTCTTGAAAGGAGCCCTTTCTTCCTTCCTTCACCAGTAAATTCCCCAGGGCATAGTGCTGAAGAGGGTGACTTCCTCTTCCTTTGTCTATAGACTCATGTCCTCTTCAGTGTCTCTTATTGGTAAAGGCTGGATAGCAGCTGCTAAGAATATGTATTCCTTTCCTGTTGCAGGAAGAAAACTGTGATACTGAAGTAGAGACACTGCTTCCACTCCACAGGTTCTCCTGGACTGGTGCTGGTGGACATGGCAGAATTTATGCAGCCGCTCGGCTAAGTTCTGCCTGCTGCCCAACCACTAGCCTTGTCTACATGAGAGCGTGCTTCCATTTCCCTCTTCCATATGCAAGGGACAGTTGAAAGGATGGGATTTTTCTGTAGCTCCAAAGCCACCACCTTCCCTTGTAGGGATTTACTCTAAGGAAATAATTGAGACTGTGGGTAAGGATTTGGCATTGAGGATGTTAATTGTTTATAATAGAAAATGAGAAAGTATATAAACGCTCTCAAAAAGTAGGTGGGTTAATCCATTGTGGCTTATAGATACAACAAGCTATGCCATAATCATTTAACGTTGTGTTACAGACGAAGTGTAATGAAATTAAAAGGTGGGCACACACCTGTGGCTCAGTGGCTAAAGTGGAGGCCAAGTAAGGCCAAGGACCCGGGTTCAAAACCCAGGACTGGGGGAAGGAAAAACAAACAAACAAAGAGCAAATCAGAAAAGAAATGAAAACGCATTCATAATATATGAAGAAAAATAAAATATACATTATGATCATGCTTGAAAAATATTTTATGAAGTATGTATATGTATTGAAAGACTAGGATATACACCAAAATATTTCTTTCATAGTGTTTGGGTTATAGGAATACTTTTCTTATTTATACTTTGCACAATTTCCATCAAGGAACATGTTTCATTTTTGTAAGATGAAAATAAAAACCAATTATTTAAAAAGAAAGAAAGAAATCTTCCAAAGGAATAAGAAAGTTTGAGTTGGACTGGAAACTCTGAATAAGTTGAGTCGATCTTGCTACCTCTGAGATCAACAGAAGTAAAAGATGGACTCTGGGCTCTTTTTCTTTTTTGGGTGATAACGAATATAGAAATCTGTTACAATAGAGAAGACACCATAGAATGGATAAAGAGTCACCATCTTAAACCCTTCACTGCTAGAAATGCCCTTTTCTAGACTCTTTTGAGGATTAAAGATAAGATTGGATGCGGCTTACAATCAGCAAGCAATTGCCATAGACTGAGCACTTTAGATGCATTTATTTTATTTAATGTGCACAGCAACCCTAAACTATAAGCAGCTTCTCCCCGTTTTATAAATAAGGACGCTGCAGTCCAGACCGTGTCATTAATATGACTGCTCCATACAGCTGGGAGCAGAGCCAGGACTTGAGCTCACTCTGTCCCTGTTCTTTCTATTACATCCCTTCGCTGACTTTGCCAGCCTAGTTTTGTTATCACGTCTCAGCTTCTTTAAAGACTGCCCTGGTTGTATATAGTGAACTCTTTCCTGGAGAGCTGGGTAGATGGACTATTTTCCATGCCTCTAAAAAATTTCTTCGACTTTCACAGTGGGACCCTCATCTGCCCACAAACTCTCCTGTGGCTTTGCCTCCCCAGTTGATAACCTGTGGGATCAAGAAATTCGGGGAACAGTAGGTACCTTTGCTTGCTTGATAAATGAGGGAATGGACACCAAAGATTATTTGTGGGCTAAGAAGGAGAAATCCCAGCAACTGAGAGGTTCCCGAGGTTTCCTTAATCCTTTTAAGAAGGTTGACTAACATCTTGTGCTGCTTCTGGGGTTCCTGTTACCATCCTGCATGCCTTTCAAAGATGGAGAGTCATTTCCCTTCATGTCTTCATCCTCCCAGTCCCTAGCAGAAACAGTAGCCCTATCCTGGTTTCCCTTTGCTTCCTTAGGGTGCCCAGGTGCAGCTGAAGGAACAGGAGTTGTCGCGTCTGACCAGCCTGAGCTCACATCTCAGCTTTGTGCCAAGCCACTGCCTGACTTCAGGAAGTCGATGAATTACTTTGAGCCTCAGTTTGCTCATCTGTAAAAGTGAGGATGGTAAGGATGCAGGAGACTGGGCTCTGCAAGAATTAAATGAAGCTTTATATACATACTCTACAAGACACTTAGTGGGATGGCAGCCACTCCCACTTTCATTTCATTTCAGTTCTGTCCAAGTTTCATGTTCTTTCAATTTTTCAATCTTCATTTCATGTCACAGAGAAGAAAGCCTTCATCTTACTGGAATGAAACCCAAAGATCTCTCCTCTTAATCTAGGCTTCTCTTTTCCCAAATCACATTGTCACTTAACAGCCACCGATGTTTCAGAAAGTCAAGAAATAGAATACAGATTTTGCACAGAGCAAGCATAAATGCCAAACATTTTCAAGAGGAGAATTGACAAATCCTTTGGTTGTAAATCCTTTTGATCCCACCAACATTTAGTTTGAGATCCAGAAACAGAGAGAGAGAGAGAGAGAGAGAGAGAGAGAGAGAGAGAGAGAGAGAGATTAAAGTGTCACAAACCTTAGTGAAATTGCTGCCAGGAGTCCAGTCCAGAGAAGAGTGATCTTAGGGGGCAGGGGAAGGTGTTGGTTATTTAAAGTGTGGTGCAGACGCCTCTCCTGCACTTGTAATTCTAAACTTGGCCCAGCCCACATTCCGCCCTCCTGCCCCCCTCCCCTGGGCGTCGGGCTGCTCACAAGTGGGAGGGATTTCACAGTCCCTAGGGGGCGCACCCCCTGGAAAGGTGGGTCAGTTGCTTGCTCTCCTCCGCCTAGCTCTCAAGCTTGCCTCTGGGTGACTTGGGGTCTCCCTAGAGGGATGCTGCCGCCTACCCCTTTCTCCAACACAGGTGCTCCTATAGATTCATCAAAAATGGGTGTTTCTGGAAGCTGGTTAACAGAGAAGAAGGTGGAAAGTGGGGTGCAACGTATAGACGGGATGGGTTGGTTGGTGGTGGATGGCAACTGGCACTTGGTAGTGGGCATGGTGAGGTACAGTTGTCAGGGTGTGAAGCTGTACACCTGGAACTCACATAATATTGTCATCAATATTCCACACGCAAAAAAGCAAAAAACCAAATAATATTAACAAATTCTCTATCATGTTTCCCCCACCCCAAAAAAAATGAATAGGAGTTTCTTTAGTTAGGTGTTGTGTAGATTCATTTAAAAGTGCATTGATCCTTCTGCAGTTTATAATTTGGAGTGGATAATGATTGGGAGTCAAGATGCATGGATTACAGGACTCTGAGAATTATCAGAGTCACTTCCTGCCACACAAACACACAGACATCCATACACACACATCACAGTTACATCCACACAGAAAAGTGAAAAGCAAGCATTCACTCCAAGTTAACAGTAGTTGTGTTAGGAGAGTAGAGCTGGGTCAGGAGATGAAGTAAAGGACAGTTTTCATTTCTGCTTTTTAAACTTCCTTATTGCTTGAATTTTAAGGTGCTAGAGTTTTGGTGTTTTGTTTTTTTTTAATAATTTTAAACTAATAAAGAGAAAAAAGTGCCAAGATTTAAAACAAAGCCAAGCCCTAAACCCATTTAAGTGGAGCAGGCTGCCGTGAGAGGGAGGCGGCAGTGGGCAGCCGGGCTCTTCCATTCGCTCTGGCTGGGGGGCCACGGACACTTGCTGAAGGACAGGCTGTGTAGTGGAAGCTGCTCGAGCTTCAAAGTCATGGTCCAGGGTCAGAGTTCTGCTTCCATCCCTTCCCAGTGTGTGGTCCTGAGCAAGATATTCAACTTTGCAAAATCTTGCTTTCTCAACGATAAAAAGTGGAGTATATTCCTTACCTTGGAAAGTCATGTGAGATCTCAGGAGGTAATAAGTGTATGTAAAAGGCCTAATGCCCAGCAAAGCCTCATACAAATAATCTAAATACATTTAGATTATTTATAACTATAACTAACTACTGTTATATAAATAATAACATTAGTTATTATTTGTCCTTAAGAAAGTATTTGTAGTGAATAGGGACATTTTTTCTTCTTTCTTTCTTTTTCCTTTTTTTTTTTTTTTTTTAAGAGCAAGGCAGGCAAGCAGCAGGCGGAGAGAGGAGGAATTATTTTATTTAATTAGTTGCTCATTTTAGTCGTTCCCCCCTGGTCCCAAGCCGTGAATCTGGGTCCTTGAGCTGAATGTGGACTGTGCCCCAGCCTTAGGCTTAACACCTGAGCCACCAGGACACGGCAGAGATGTCTTTTGAAGGGACTGGACTGAAAGACTCCTGAGCAAAACTGGATTTAAGGATGAGTCAGAGGAGTAGAGGGGAGGGGGATAGTCAAATGGGCTAAAAATGTTCCTGAAGAATGGAGAGGACAAAAAGGAAAGCGAATCAGAGATGCTAAGTAGAGATTATTATTTCTATGTTTCAGTTGCCCCTTTTCCTTTTCCATCCTCATCATCTGTTGGTCTGATTTTACTGTGTAAAGCAAAAGACAAAGAGGTCCTCTGAGAGAGGTTGCAAACTTAATCAAAAAAGTCCACCTTTAAAGATAAGGCTATTAACATGCTTTTACTTCTCATTGAGTGGTATTTACTAATATCCTCTACACTGAGCTACCATGCATTAGAACCTCTGGAATTTGTCATCTAAAATTACCAGATACCTGGAGTTTACTAGAGCACATATTCAGTCTTCTAAGAAGCCTAGACACCGGGTGACCTTTGACAATGTTGCATAGCCCCTGCAAATGGCTGGAATTCCCAGTTTCCAGAAAGATCAGGACATTCTCAAGATCCTGAGCTGGTTTTGAGTTGCTGCTCCTGTACGAGGGGATATTTGGTTTTACTTGCTGGTGGCTTTTGTTTCCTACTTAACTGTGGCCATGTTACTGTTTTGAGTACTGTTATATTCCTCTCTAAACCTCTAGGCCTTTTACCCTGCATAGGTTGAAGAAAGTTTTAAAAAGGAAGTTTGAGCATTACTGACCATCTCTCGCAACTCCAGGGTTTAGCACTGATCGGGTGGACTAGCTTTGCCTGCAGCTCCTGGATGTAGGTCAGGGGATCTGGAAACAGGTGCTACTAGAATCAGTATTCGAGAGAGTGCACATGTTTCAGACCCATTTAAGATCGCTAGTGAGGAACACTGAAGGCTCTGCCCACCACACCGTGTGTATGAAACAAAGTGAACCACAGAGAAAGCAGGCCTACGAGGTCTTGGCTTCTATTAAAACCTTGGGCATTTTAAAATATCAACATGTCATCATATATTCTCCCCACAATTTTTCATCTCTACTAGGAGTGGAACAAGAGCACATACATTTTAAAAGGACCATGATTCCGTTCAAAAAGCAACATCAATTTCAACTTGGTGACGGAAGCAATGGTTTCCTCTCTTGGGGAGACCTTTAATAGGCATAGTTCTATGTAACCACAGGGGTGAGGAATCGGTTGACCTTCTTGGTCTCTTTTCAAATATCCTGCTGAAAGGGAAGAAAGGAACACGTGGAGCGAGCGAAATAAAGTATGGTCTGGCAAAACAAGCACTTTGAGCAACTAAACAAATAACAGTAGTATGGGATTATAACACCAAGAATAAAATAGGCTCCTGGGTTCGTGCTAACATAACTAATTAAATAAAACAAATAAATGGCAGCGCATGGACAACTCTTCTTCCCACTAGAATTCCAGCTAATAGATGTAGAGAAAAAGCAAGAAATAGAAAATCCACATTAGATAAAAACCACTGTAATACCTGTTGTAGAAAAATCAAATCCATTGACGATGGCTACCTGGGTTGCGTCCCGGGGCTGGGAGGAGGAGCAAGATGAACAGCTAGAAGAAAATAAATAGAAATGCTTTAAAAAATAAAATGAGTGAGTGAAAGTTTGAGAAGGAATGGTTTATATAGTACCACATGATCTCCCTCAAGATATGTATTAACTACAAACAGAAAGATACTAATTTCACAGTAAAGAAGCCACCCTGACTAAATGACCAGGTCAATATCAACAGCAGTAAGATCTATCGATAACCGTATCAGGAGCCACATGGGTCGATGTATTTACTAAGAAGAAAACAACATTTCTGTGATTGTAAAAAATGCAGCTGAAGCATGAGAAAATATCAGACAACCCAAAGTGAGGGACATTGGACAAAATAATTGATCACTGCTCTTCAAATGTGTCAAAGTCCTGAAAGATAAGGAAAGACTGAGGGACTGAGGCCACAGGAGGCGACAGGAAACTCGAAACTAAGTGTATTGTGGGGTCCTGCATAGGATTCTAAGTAGGATGATAGAACAGAAAAGGGACATTGATGTTCAACTCATGAAATTTGAACAAGGTCTTTAGTTTAATAACACCAATGCGAACTCCTGGTTCTGACCATTGCACCATGGTTATGCAAGATGTTAACATTAGGTGAAGCTGGATGAAGGATAGATGAAAACTCTCTGTACTATTTTGTCAACTTTTCTGCCAGTTTAGAATTAATTTAAAATAAAAAGTTTGAAAAAAAGGTTTTTGGTTTGCTCCCCGTTGCAGCCCGGGTACTTGACCTTCCTGTGATAAACTCTGTGATATTACACTGAGGACCTACAGGGGATATGGAAATTTTGATGAGTCCTCTCCTGCATTGTTTGATTTCAGATAAGGGTCATTTGCCTGAATTCTATATGTCAACATTTTTATTTGAAGGAAAGTTACAGGCAGGAATGCAGGGGAATAGGCAAACAGGAAGAGAGAAGATGAAGAAGCATTTATTTATTTTATGTAGTTGTTCATCGTGGGTGTTCCCTCCAGCCCTGGAATGCAAACCCAGATCCTAGTGATGTATGTGAGTTGTACTCGGCTGGAGGTAGCTGACAAAACTGCTTCTTAACCAGGGCACGCAAGCCCTGATTATTTTTATTTTTAAAGAAATAAAATATATGATGAAGAAAATTAATAGGTGCACGCTGGCAACTCAGGTGTTCATTCTGTGGCTGGGGCATAGACCAGGGAATACCTCCATAGCCTAAATGCCTTTGCTGCTATTTCTCATTCTATCCTCAAGGCAGATGTGCTACAAATGGTCTTGTATTTGAAACTCTTTCAAAACCACCTTCATCCTTTTCCACTCTGATCAGAGGTTCACAGAACTCCCTCCTGAGATTCACTTAATTTGCTAGAATGAACTCAGAAAACCCTTTACCTCCCGAGATTACCAGTTGATCACAAGGAATATAACCCAGAAACAGCCAGTGAGGAGATATGCACAGGGAAAGGTTTGGGGAGAAGGGTACAGAGCTTCCACGCCTTCTCCACGTGGTGACCAACACAGAAACTCTCTGAAGCTCCTTCCTCTTGGATATTTATGGAGACTTTGCTGATTAAATCATTGGCCTTTGGCAACTGGTCCAACCTCCACCCCTCTGCCTTCCCCAGAGGTCAAGTGGGTGGGGCTGGAAGCTTCAACCCTCTAATTACTTGGTTGCCCCTCGTGGCAACCAGCCCCCATCCTTAGATGCCTTTCCCAAAAGTCAGCTCACTAACATCAAGAGACACCTTTATCACTCTCAACACTTAATTGCCAACATTTTTGGAAGGATTGTGAGCCAGGAATTTTGTATGAAGACTAGATCCATCTGAATTGCCAAAGATGCATTTCTTATAAACCACAGTGTCACAACTGGAAAAGGAGGGTGAGTATACATTTCTTCCCAGGTCTACACATCATGGTGTTTTTCAAGGCTAAGTTAATGTTGTCAGATTCTGCAAAGCCTGGAGCACCCTGATGACCTAATGGATAAGTCCACTGCAGCTTAGTCCACATAGATCCCAAGGCTGAGGGTTCAAGACCCAGGGCCAGAGGGGAATGACCAAGATGAACAACTAAATAAAACAAGGTGCTTCCTTCTCTCTCTTTCTGCCTCTCTTTTCTCCACCTTTCCTTAAAAAAAATCTTCAAAGCCTTTCACAGTAGATATTAGTGAGTAGTGCAGCCAAACTATGAAATCAGAAGTATGTGAACTTTCCCTAGTGTGCCTTTGAGCCACCTATAGAACTAAAGTTATAAATTGATTTCTGCAAGTACCAAGAAATACCAAGCTAGTTAGAAATATGTATTATATATAACATATATACATTTATGGTCTAGGTCCCGCCTTAGAGATTTTGATTAAGTATCTGTTGGGGTAATCATTTCTCTGTTTTTTTAAGCTCCACAAAGTGACCTTAATGCACAGGGTTCCTGGTTCTCACGAAGATGACCCTGATGCACAACTAGGGTTGAGAACTACTGCATCTGAAGGCCACCACGTCATCTCTAAATGAGACTCTATCCTAAATACCCAAGAAGGGAGTGTCTATTCTCTTCTTGAACCATCTCCAAGAAGAACGGTCACACAGTGCTTGGTGATCCCTCCCAGATCCCATCATCCTTAGCAACTTTTAGTAGCTTTTGTCTTTACCCTTAGCCTAGGGTCTCAACCTTGGCTGCCCATAAAAGTCAGCTGGGAAACATTTCACAAATTATGGATGCTTGGCCCTCAACCCTAAAGATTCTGCCTTAATTGTTCTGAAATGTGGCCAGGACACTGAGGGGTTTTCTTTTTAAATAAAATTTCCCTGGATGATTCTAAGGAGAGTTAAAGTTGAAAACCTTTGTAGCCTAAGTGGCTTGCTGCTATTGTCTTATTTCTTATTCTGTCCTCAGGGGAGATGTACTTCAGCTGGTCTTATATCTGAAACTCTTTTTGAAACCCACTCTCAGCCTTTTCCTCTCCAAGATAAATAACACCAATCCTTTTATCTTTCCCAAGAGTTTTTCTTTCTTACCTCACCCATTGTTTTCATTGCTCTCTCTGGATGGTCTCCAGGTTCATAACATCTCTGTCAAGTTGAAGTGACCAATCGTACTCATGGTTCCTGCTGTTGATCAGCTAGTGTTGTGTTTGGTTCAACATTGTTGACTAAATTCTTCATTTCCACTGAAAGAACATTTAGCAATTAAGGAAATCTACAACCACCCAAGAGGTAGAAGTCTAAAGAGGTGACAATTGAAATAGGGTGGTGGCCTAGGAGTTCTTCAAGGTGACCAGTGGAAGGGGAGAAAGGACAAAAAGAAAGGGTATGCATGAAAAACGAGGCAAGGGTAATTTTCAGTGTGATGGGAAGGAAAGGATAATGTAGGATACAGAACTCCAAAATTCTAGTCTGGATCTGACCCTAATCACCCACAGAACCTTGGACAATCCATTTCCCCTTTCTAGGTGTCAGTTTCTTCTATGTAAAATAAGTTTCTCTTTTACACAGTTAGTCTCAGGTTGAAAAGAGAGTCAATTTCATCATTCCATCATTCCTCTTCTATTGCTCTTTCTTTCAGCAACTCATCATGCCAAGTTACTATTATCCCAATTCTGATGGTCAATGATTGTAGTCCAGACCTAGCAGCACTGGTTTAGAAAGTTCTTAATTTAGTACAGTGCCATCTCCAGAATATAGAAAAAGTCTCAGAGCACTCAGTCTCCACTCAACAGAAACATTTAAATAAGTCAGACATTTTCTTCAATCTCCAAAACTTAGAGTTCTAAAAAATATTTATAAGAATAATTTGTGTTCACTTCCTCACCATCGACAACTATACCTACCAAAACTCAGCATCACACAAAGCCATCAGTCTTAGCTCTGCACTTAGTCACCACTGAACAAATTTCTCAGAGCTTGCTTGAGGTTATTCAAGCAGGTGCAATGTGCAGGTCAGTTACTGGATAGGCAATTTGGAACTCAGCTTCTGATCACGATATCTCATGCAAAACACTCACTTCCACTTGCACTTAGTGGCAATCTTATTACCTGGGAAAGGAATGATTATTTATTAGCTTACAAACTTGGGATGAGACACTTTAAAACTCTGCATTCTGTTTTCAGCTTTTTCTCTTGCCTCCTCTCCTTCATTACCACACATGAAGAAATCACTTTACTAAACTCCCACATACCCATCCCTAGGAACAAAATAGAAACTCCCAGGATGCCCAGAAAGATAAGAAGAGAGTAATTTTCATTGTGAGGGGATCCTCACATTTCCATTTTTGTGAAAAGAAATTGGAAATGGAAAATATGGTATATTTTAATTGTATTAATTTTTTGCTGACAGTTTCCAAAATCATGAGTGTATAGAAGAAATAAACAGAGGAAATACATTTGTAAAGATATGCAAATTATGCATATTGTGAATCCTATGAATTAAAATATTCAAGATCTGATTTTTTCATTCAGAGCTCTAGTTTAAAGATTAAAAGAATGCTTTGCATAGATTAAAAGGATATGAATAATTTGGATTCTGTTCAGAACTACCAGTAGGGCCAAGAAAGTCAGAGCACATAGAAATAAACTTGACAAGATTTGGAAATTTCTATTTTTCTAAGAAGCAGAAAATGTGTTCTAATAAACAAAGAAGGGGTTGACCCAAAGGCAATTATAATTATCCCAAATTGCAGCAGTTTTATAAAAATTAAGCCCAAGTGAAAGAAGTTATTCCTTTTGTCTCATGAACATTAGAAAACAAAGCAATTACACTTGCCTTTTTCAGTCTAAACTGAACAGGAACAAATAGAGTGAATTTTGTTAAGTCTAAGGAAGTTAGCGTCTCTCCTCAGGCACTTCTGTCTTAATCTCTGCATCCTGGTTTTCACACCCTCTGGGATCTCCTCACCCTTGAGTGTGAGCAGGACCCATGACTTCCTTCCAACTAACAGAATATATGTGAATGTATGTGATTGTGTGATCTCGATTAAGTTATATAAAATGAAAACCTCTGTCTCGCTCCCTGACTGGCTTTGAGGGAACAAATGGTTATGTGGCGAAAAGTCATGAGCCACGGAATTGAGAATGACTTCTGACCAGCAGCTCACCCAAAAGAGAGGTCCTCAGTCTGATAGCCCCCCAGGAGCCTAGTGCTACAACAGTGACATGAACTTGGAAGGAATTCTTCCCCCGCCAAGTTTGAAATGAGACCACAGTCTTGTACCACTTTGATTACAGCCTTGTGAGACCCTCAAAGAGAGGACCCACCCTCAAAGGTGTGCCCTGACTGCTGACCCACAGAAATTATAAGATAATAAATGTCTGTTGTTTTAAGTTCCTAAATGTGTAGCTTCATGGCAAGAGATAACTTGTGCTTGAAGATACTGAACATATTCACACACATACTTATTACAGGTTTGGAATGACTCTGCATATGCACAGAAATGCAAGGCATGTATTCAAATACTTCGAGGAGTGAGAGTTTGCTGTAAGAAACTTAACAAATGTCGTCAAGAAAGGAATAACCTAAAGAAACTTGGCTAGTGATGAACTTAACATAGTACATACAGAAGCTGATTTATCATGAGGCCCATCTAAACCTTGTATCATGTTATAATGCAGTGTTACCTCAATAAAAAACTAAAAATAAAATAAACTTGACATTATGCACACCAATTAATTCAAGGTGGGACAAAGAGCTAGTAGAGGGAATAAAACTATAAAAATATAAAGGTCAGGAAAGTATGTTTATTATCCTGTAGAAGAGATCATTCTAAGCATGTCAGGCAAACCAGGAATTACAAAATTAAAGAGGAGAGGTTTATGTGATAAAATTTTAATAACTTTCATAAAGAAAAATGTAAAGATAAATGACTAAAACAAGGTAGTCAAAATTTTTCAACACAAGACAATGTATTTAATATATATATAGTTCTTAAAAGTCCTTAAGATTTAATTTAATACAAAACTATATAGCCATTACAAGCAATACAAATTTCTATTTATTGTCATATACAAATGTTCTCATTATTAAGTGAAAGAAGCAAGTTATAAAGCAGTATAGGATGTGACTTTATTTGTGTAAAGGTGCACATATTAGCAGATATATATATATATAGATACATAAATATGCACAGATAGCTGGAAGTAAATTTGATCAAATCCTAACCATGGTCATTTTTGAATGCAAGATGATATTCATTTATTTCTTTTTTTAGTATTGTTAAGCAAATGTGCATGTACTATTTTTCTGTTAAGAAACATATTTCCCAAAAAATGTTTCAGTAATAATGTATTTATAAAATGAAAATCTCTATTTGGCAGAGAAACATCTAGAGAAGAAATACTAATGTAAAACCTTAAGGAAAATAACTCTGAATGGGATCAGCGTCAATATGCTGAAGTCATTTCAGGAGACGGACATCATCTCAGGGAGAAGGCTGCTGGGGTGACGTTCATCGCTAAAGGGAAAAAAACGTGGACTAGACGATTTTTAAACAGCTTAGGGAGAAAATGACAAGCAATACTGAATATGACACTGAAAGGTGTAAAGGAAAAATAATAGAATGCTCTATTCAGTTTCATGATCAAATTAATGATCCTGTCATCGTAGCAATGGTTGCCTACGCTGGCAGAAGTAGGTGGCAAAAATGTGAAAATATGTGAAATAAGCTCATTAAATACAGTTGGTAAAAATCATTAAGATGACAAGTCCTGGTGGTTTAGCAGGCAAGTTTGCGACCTTGGGGGTGTCGGCAATATACATCCTAAGGTTCTAGGAACCAGGTTCTACACTCAGGTTCACAACCCAGGGCAGGATGGGGTGTGCGGGACAGTGGGGCAGCTGGAGGCGGGCAGGACAGTGGGTACTGCGGGAATAACCAGGATGAACAACTAAATAAAGTGCTTCTTCCTCCTCTCCCTGCCTGCTCTCCTTCATTCCTGCCTGCACCTTGCCTTAAATAAATAAATAAATAAATAAATAAATATTCCTTATATTTAGAACTGTGGGTCTCGATTCTAGCTGCATTATTATAATCACCTGGAAGCTTTTTAAAAAAAATTCTAGTTGTTGGCAGTTTGAATCACGGTTCAGCGGACTAGCAGCGCGGGTCTTGGGGTTAGAAACGGTCAGTGGGCAAGGATGAGAAGAACTCCGAAAAGACCAAAACAAAGGCACTTTCCAGCTCACAGAGGACCAGCTTGCAGGCCTCGGTGGGCCACAGCCAATGGCGCCCAAGTCCAGAAGCACCAGCCAAGGGCACGTGGGAGCCACTTTCTGATCTCAGGACTCTGGATGCTCTAACATCTGCCCTGGGTTTCTGATCACGATGGACTGCAGCTCTGTGAAAAACACAATTTTGCCTTTCCGTGATTCTACCTGAGCAAGTTGGAAACTTAATTAGCTTATCAATCAACCAAATTTCTGCATTCAAGTTTTAAGCATATCTAAGTGTTACTATGGCTTCAAAGAAGCTATTGATACCGCATCAGAAGGTTTGGAGTTGACTGCTTTTAAAAAATTTGGATTTTAATGAAGTAGAAGTTATAGTAACAAACATTTGGTTTTGTACAGATATTATTTCCACTCTGGTGGAAAGGTCAATAAGCGTCATATCCTGTAATTAAAAAAAATTTTTTTTGAAGATCCTAATTCTCATATCTGCAGAAACTATGTGATTCATGGCTGCCTGGGGTTGGGAGTGGAAATGAAGTGACTATGAATGAGTATGAAGTTTCATCTTGGAGTGATGGAAACACTCTAAAATTAGATTGTGGCAATGGCTGCACAATTCTGTAAATTTACTAAAAAATCATCAACCTATACCTGAAAACAAGTAATGTTCATGATATCACACCTTCATTTACCTGTTAAAAATTTCTGGTGCTTGGGCTATACTCAGATACTCTGATTCAATTACTCTAGGGTGGGAGCAGCAAGGACAGGTTCTATTTTGTAGTTGTTTTAAGGAAAAGTTCAGGCAGAGGAGAAAAAAGCATTCGTTATTTATTCCATTTAATTGCTCACCCTGGCCACCCCACCTCCACCTCTGGTTGTGAACCTGGGTCCCTGGGATGTACATGGACTGTGCCAGCTTTAGTGGATTCACCAGCTAAACCACTGGGACATGCCAAGGACAGTTTCAAATGTTTTCCAGATTATTCTAATGTGCCACCAGGGCTGAGAACCACCAATTCAGTGATATGAAACCACTAAGATGTACAGCTGTACAGATGGAATGCTAGTCATATTCATTATGAATGCCATGTTGTTGGGGCAACTATACAGACATAAAGTTTTACCTTTAGAACTGTAGCTTGAAAGCTAAATGAACTCATTCTGCATATATGTTTAAGATAGAAATAAAGTAAATTGTAGCTTGTTCAGATAAATCCACTGAGTTTGAGTTTGAAGGAATTCAAAGTCACAGTAGATAAAAAAGAATAAATAGCAAACCAGAAGATTGAGGATGAGAGATAGGTAGGTTGGAATAATGATAACTCAAATATTGAAAGGCTGCCAGTCAGGTGAACTACTATTTCATAGCTTCAAAAGCATCACGACTGACATGAAACTACATGAAGATAGAAATCAGTTATTTTTAAGATCTTTACAATAATCCTGTTTAAAGCATTGTGCTGGATCCTAAAGACTTAAATGCAATGACTGTAATAAAGTCTAGTGGTTCTCAAACCTCAACCTGCCTCACAATCATCTACAGGGCTTTGTTAATATGCAGGTTTTTGCCTGGCCCCCCACCCCCGCCCCACCCCGCTCTGCCAATTTCTGATTCATGACTTTTGGGGGTAGGACCCAAGATTTGCATTTCCAACAAATTCACAGGTGCTGCTAATGCTGCTGATCCAGAGACCATACTTTAATTAAGCACCATTGTATAGGACCCAGGAGTTAAGATGGTTACTTCTTAGGCTGTCCTGGCTCTCCTCTCCACAGAACAATTAGAAATCACCTATTCTGGTCTTCAGACAACACAGCATGGAAGGACTGGCCTGGGAACTACACAGACAGCAGCAGGGATCAACATGACAAGGACAGGTGAAGGCATCAGGGTTCAGAGCTGCATTCTGGGTTCAGGACTCCCAGCCTCAGGGAAAAAAGCAGTGGAAGGAGTGAAACCATGGGAAAACCAGGCATCCCAGGAGTTGCTCAGAGGGCAGCAGAGTGCACACCCAGCAGGACAGGGGCACAGAGCCAAGGGACAGGGTCTTGGCACAGGGCGGAATGAGGACCAATGCCCTGGTGGTTTGAGTGGGAACCCCCAAAGGAAATTACACAAGACATTGCCTTAACTGAAAGGTAGCTAGGGGAACCCCATCCACCACCACATTGCTTCAGAGCTGCAGAACCTGCCCACTGGAAATCCCACCGCCAGGCTTAAAGGGAGTAAAGTCTCCCGGGAGGACATTTCAATGCTAGCCACTAGCGCCACCCTGTGGGTAGAGGCAGAACTGCAGCCCAATTGTTGATGTGGGCCAGAGACAAGGTGGTCCTTATCAATCAGAGATAGGACACTGGTAGAAAGCTCTGCATCCCCCACAAAAACTCCAACCGCATAGGCTGAACTCTCAGGTCCCAGTGTAGCGTCCACCTAAAAACATCAACAAATCCAACCAGTGGTGACACCACACAACTCAAGGGTTCTTACTGTTCAAACCAAGACCCAGACTTCTCTGGTGCAAATTGATATGTTACACAAGGCCATCACTGTAGGGAATTGTAACCCACAGAAACATAAACAGAATGCCAAACAGAATGAAAACATAGAGAAACATTTGCAAAATTATGGATCCAATAAAAATCCCAGGGGGAATCTGAATAGAACATACACGTACAAACTACCTGAGGATGAATTTAGGGCAACAGTGATAAACAAACTTATGGAAATCAAGAAAAAAATAGAGGAAGAGAAAGAAAACAAAAAAAGAGAGAAGAAATAAAGCAAGAAATGAAGAACATGGTAGCAGAACTAAAGAACTCAGCAGAAGGTCTCACAGTAGGATAGATGAAGCCTCCAAAAGAATCAGTGAACTATAAGATAAGACAGAGTAATGCAATCAGGCAAACCAGCAAAGAGAGAAAAGAATGAAAAGAAATGAAGAAAGCATTCGAGACCTATGGAATAACATCAAAAGGAACAACATTTTCATCACAGGGGTCCCAGAAGGAGAGGATAGAGAAAAGGGGGCAGAAATTGTAATTGAAGAAATAATAGCTGAGAACTTCCCTAACCTAAGGAATGAAGCAAGCCTCCAGACTCAGGAAGTTCAAAGAGTTCCACACAAAAGAGCCCCAAACAGACCCATATCTAGACACATCATGAAAATGTCAAAAATGCAAGGTAATGAAAGAATCTTAAAAGCAGCTTGAGAAAAATGAATCACACACAGAGTCACCATACGATTCTCAGCAGATTTCTTAACTGAAAATCTACAGGCCAGAAAGGATGGCATGATATATTCAAAGTGCTGAAAAGGGGGAATTTTCAATCTGGGATATTATACCCTGTGAGATTATCATGCAAAATTGAAGGAATGATAAAAAGTTTTTCCAATAAATAAAAATTAAAGGAATTCATCACCACAAACAAGCTCTACAAAAAGTACTAAAGGAAACTCTATAAAGTATAAAGAAACCCTACTTAAAAATAGTAAGACAGCAAATTTAAAAAAGTGGGGATGAGGAAAGGAGAATGAAAATGTGAATGGTTAGAATT
Source organism: Solenodon paradoxus (assembly GCA_004363575.1). Classification (NCBI taxonomy): domain Eukaryota; kingdom Metazoa; phylum Chordata; class Mammalia; order Eulipotyphla; family Solenodontidae; genus Solenodon; species Solenodon paradoxus. Next base: position 144,435 of record RJWH01000546.1, read on the forward strand.
AGTATAAGACTAATAATCTACTTTCAAATAAAAATAGATGTCTTAATGTTAACCTCAGGGTAACTTCAAAATACATCTCCAGAGAAAAAGCAAAGAAAAAAACAAGAAAGGAAACCAATGAAAACTTACCCAACCCAAATAAGAAGAGAAGAAAAAGGCACTGTCAGTAACAACAAGAAGAAGACAAATTATAACAACTGCAATAAATAGCATCAATAATTACCATAAACATTAATGTCTTGAACTCACTAATAAAACAACACAGAGTGGTCAAATGGATTAAAAGGCATAATCCAACCTTCTATTGCATTCAGGAAACTCACCTTTTTTTCAAAAGATAAACATAGGCTCAAAGTCATTGGTTGAAAGGCAATGCTAAAGTCAAATGGCAACCAGAAGAAAGCAGGAATAGCTATACGTATTCAGATAAAACAGACTTCCAACTAAATAGCATAACAAAAGACAGAGATGGACATAATAGAATTATTAAAGGATCAATCCAGCAAGAAGACATAACACATTAACATATAAGCACCAAATGAAGGAGCATCAAAATATATCAAGCATTATTAGAACTGAGGAGAGACATTGACAGCAACACAGTAATAGTTGGAGGCTTCAAGACCCCACTTAAAACAATGGACAGATCAACCAGGCAGAAAATTAACAGGGAAACGGCAGCTTTAAATGACCATTTGGAACAGGCAGGTCTAACAGACAAATACTGAACACTTCATCCAACAACTCTAGGTAAGACTTCCTCTTCAAGTGCACATGGAACATTCTCAAGGATGGATCATATGTTGAAACAAAACATGTCTCAACAAATAGAAATCATACCAAGTATCTTCCCTGACCACAATGGCTTAAAACTAGAAAATCAACTGCAAAAAGAAAGCTGGAAGACCTCAAACTAATTGGAGACTAAACAACATGCTTCTGAATGACTCTTGAGTAAAAAAGGAAATCAAAGAGGAACTTAAAAAATACTTTAAGACAAATGAGAAGGAAGACATGATCTATCAGAATCTCTGGGATGAAGCAAAAGCAGGACTAAGAGGCAAGTTCACTGCAATCCAGACCTACCTTAAGAAACAAGAAAAATAGCAAATAAACAATCTAATCCTACATTTAAAACAACTAGAGAAGGAGCACCCTGGTGGAGGAGTGGATTAGTCAGCTGCCTTCCTTGGAGAGTGCAGGCCACAAAACCCAAGGACCCAGATTCAAGACGTGGGGCTAGGATGAAAACCAAGGTGCACAGCTAAATAAAATGAATGAGGCTGCTTCTTCCTCCTTTCTCTTCCTATCTCTGCTCACCTTCATTCCTGCCTGCAGCTTTCCTTTAAAATATAAGAAAAAAAAAAAAGAAAAAAAGAAACTGACCCACTCACATACAGTCAGTTAATATATGACAAAAGAACCAAAATCATGTGACGGAGAAAGGAAAGTCTCCTCAATAAATGGTGTTGGATAACTGGACAGCCACATGCAAAAGAATGAAGCTAGATCACTCTCTAACACCATTCACAAAGATTAACTCAAAATGGACTAGAGACTTGGACATAAGAACGGAAACCATAAAATTCTTGGAAGACAACACAGGAAAAATATTCCATGACATCAGTGTTAGGGAGGCCTTTGGGGACTCAACTCCAGCATCAAGGGAAACAAAAAGAAAGATAAACAACTGGAACTACATCAGACTAAAAAACTTCTTCTCAGTGAAAGAAAACATCATGAAAACCAAAATACAACCTACTAACTGGGAGAAGATATTTGTGTTCCTTATTTCTGACAAGTGCTTCAAAATCTAAAATGTACAAAGAACCCATAAAACTCAGTAACAGAAAAACAGATAATCCAATCAGAAAATGGAAAGAGGAATTGGAGAGACATTTTTCAGAAGAGCATATACAGATGGCCAAAAGGCACATGAAAAGATGTTCCTACTTGCTGACTATCAAGGACATGCAAATCAAAAAAACCTTACACCTGAGAGATCAGCTATTATCCAAATGTCTGGATGTAACGAATGTTGGTGAGGATGTGAAGAAAAGGGACACTTTTACATTGTTGGTGGGAGTGCAAATTGGTGCATCCCTTGTGGAAAACAGTATGGAGATTCCTCAAAAAGTTGAAGATGGAAGTCCCATTTCACCTGGCCATCCATTTCTGGGTATTTACTTGAAAGATACAAAAACACTGACTGGCAGAGATCTATGCACCCCCGTGTTTACTGAAGTCCTATTCACAATAGCTAGGAACTGGAAAGTACCTAAGTGCCCAACATGAGATGAATGGATAAAGAATATGTGGTACATATATACAATGGAATACTACTCACCCCTTAGAAGTGACGAAATCCTGCCATTTGAATCAACTGGAATAGATCTAGAGGGAATTATGCTAAGTGAAATAAGTCAAAAGAATAAAGATAGATACCAAATGACTTTACCAATAGTTGGTTTGTGAATAGATATCATAAGGAATACATGAAAACAAAACCAACCCTTGGACACTTGCAATAGAACTGAGTTTACGAATAGGGCACAGGATAGGGGGCAGGGCAAGTAGTGGTAGAATCCACTGGTCAATGTTAAAGATCACTTGGTGATTCAGTGGAGGGCAGTGTGTGTTGATATATAGCTGAGGAATGCAGAAACTGCATATATGGGGAATCTATGCATATGAGTTTAATTTATAAAACAAAGTTACTGCAATAAAAATTGAAAAAAGAAACATTGTATAATCTAAAGGCCATCTGAGCTCAATGAAAGGATGTCTCAATATCGTTAGGAAAGGAGTCTGAAAGACTTTTCAGAAGACTTTGGGGATATGCTGAATTTTGAAGAATGGGGGGATGATAAGGAGAAAAAGGTAGAAGAGGGCAGGGCAGCCTAAACATAAAGAACAATAGAGAGGGACAATATAGAGGAAGGAATAAAGTATGAAAGAGATTCATTCATTTGATTGTCTACTATATGGAGGATATTGTTCTACTGTATAAACAAAGCCCCTGCCCTCATGGAATTTACAAATATTACCACATATTGCAAAGTCCCACAGGGGAATAGAACCAGCTGTTGTGAAAGATAACAAAGGGGCCTCCAAAGAGGTAGCATTTAAGCTGACATCTCCAAACTAAGAGAGCTGGAGGAGCACTTCTGAGAGAAGAGCCTCGCACCTGTAAGGAAAGGAAATCTGAGCCAGAAGCACAACGATGAGGGTATGTCTGGAAATACATGAGTTTTTAGAGGGTAGATTCCACAAGACAATGTAAGGAACAGACTGGCTCTTCATTCTGGTAGGAATTTAGAAGACAAACTAGAGACTGATCAGACCAAAAACTCGTACAGAAATCCAGGGGAAGAGTGACCACGGTCTGAACTCAGGCAGCACAATAGGAGCAGAGGAGATGGAGTTAAAAGAGGAATCTAAAATTTGCATCAGGGAAGCAAGTGATCAGAAAGAATACAGGGTGGTTCACAGGTGGTTCTGGCTTGGATAACTATTCTTCTGGATAGGAAATAAAGCAAGCAGAACTGTTTTAGGGGTAAGTAGGAAGTTTGGTTTCTGACACAATGCGTTTGGAGTGATTAAAACAAATACAAGTGGAAATGTTTACCTGTTTATTAAAGAGCGAAGGAGACAGGAAGGTAACATTGATAAGCAAACCATCTCATGAAAGTAGAATGGAGGAGACTTCATAAATTCAATGACTGACAGAAATGATCAGGCCGTTTATTTTTTCTTGAAATTTGCTTAGAATCAATCTTATTGCTGGTAGAATGACAACCCCGAAGCAAAGTGATGAGATCTAAAGTCAATGTACAAATGCTGGATACAGCCTGCCACCATCTCTACAAGGATGACAGAGCAGCTGTCCCAGGTGCACATGTCTCCAATTTCTTGTATCTCCAGGGGGTCTCTGGACCTGTGAGCCATGCCCATCACTTCCCAAAAGCCTTTAGGCTGTTCCCTTTTTGCTTGCCCCTTTAAAAAGCCCCGGTCTCATTTAAAGAATAGGATGGTTATTTTTAGACACGAGTCCACCAAAATTGAAGTTATCAAGTCTTATCCTCTCAATATCAATCCTGTTCTTAATGCTTGGCAGTAAGAACCTGATGCTAATAGCAATTGGATGTGGACTAGCGCGTCCAAGAATGGTAGGGAAGAGCTTCTGATGAAATCATTTAAAGGAACAGAAAAGGAGACTGATTAGAGAACAGTGAGAGAGAAGAAAAATTGGAAAAAAGTAGTGGCCAAGAAGTCAATGGAGTTTTTTGAAAGGGAGTGTCCATGCTGGAGAGGTTTGCTGGAGTGTCCACTGGACTTAGCTACATGCAACTCGTTGATGAATTTAGTAAGAGTAATTTCAGTGGAACATTGTAGAATCCAGATTAAAGTAGGGCATTAATCTCGACTTTAAAATTCTACTGATGGACTGTGTAAATCATGAAAACTGTAAAAACAGAAGTGAATGTGTGAACATGAAAAGGTTATGACACTTAGATAAGGGCCCTAGGCAGCATTTATGTAGTAACTCCTGACAAAAATTCATAGGTAGGAAGACGTAAAATGAAATTTTATTTGTAGTCAAATATTTGTTATGGGGGGATACAAGGAAATAACAATCTGTACAATAATTTGCCTCAGGTGATATCTTAATTTCAATATTTATTTTGGTTTATAAGCATCTTAGAAGAATATAATAGGTGTGCCCTGGTGGTTCAGCAGTTAAGTCTGAGACCTCCAACTCTCATAGTCCACATACATCCACCAGGACCAGGACCGGTAATGAAAAATATGAACTAAGTAAATAAATGCTTCTTCCTCTCTCTTTCTTCCTTTCTGCCTCTGCTCACCTTCATTCTTGCCTACACCTTTCCTTAAAAAACAAAAAGAATAGCTTTACATACGTAAGCCTAATTTTGTTGGACTACTTGGACCTAGTTTAATTTTTCAGACAGGCAATTGTGGATTTGGGGATGTGTGTGTGAGAGCTGAATATCTTGTTCCTGAAATGGCACATTATATTACTTCCACTTTGGAGAATATTCCATTTTAACTTGAGATTCCTGGTAGCACAAGCTTTATTTTTCCAGTTTAGCAATTATTTAGATGGAGAATTTACTTCCTTTAAAAATACGTGTGGTTTTCTTTTAAAAAGCAACTAATTAATTTTGGAATTTATGATAAGAGTATCTATACATTGTTTGCACATTAAATAAAACTATTTTTAAAGTTAAAAAAATAGACTGCGGAGACATTTGAAAGTAGGATAGGGCTTAACTGTAAAGAAGAAAGAGTAGGAGAGAAGACAGGTTAAAAGGAGGATACTAATATGTGATATATTTGAACATGTTTATATACTAAATGAGGATGAGACACTGAGGACAAAGAAGAGAGGACCTGACTGATGGAACCAAGTCTCTAAGGAGTTAAGATGGAGCCACTGATTTGCTCGTTTATAGAGTGAGGCAGAGGGCAGACACCTGAGACAGATAGGTTCAGAAGCTATAGGTGTGTAGGAAAGGCACAGGTAGGAATGAAGGCAAGCCAGCAGGCAGGCAGAAAAAGAGGAGGAAGTATTTTATTTTTATGTTGTTCATCTTGGTCGTCCCCCTTGCCCTGGGTCATGAACGCAGGTCCTTGGGATGTGTGTGGAATGTGCCAGAGGCTAGACTTACTGCTAGGACACCAGAGCATACACCATGTTAGGGAATCTTAAAAGCTCTCCGGTTAGTTCCCATTTCCTTAGTGTTAGAGGTCTCTGCTGAGGGATGAGATGGTAGGTTGCAGATTTGAGATAAAAATATAAAATTGTCTTATTAGAGAATGGGAGAGGTTGCTGGACCACTGGTGCTTTTATAAACTGCTTTGAGAGCCTGCTTACCATCAATCAGTGCATGAGAATAACGAAGTCAGATGGCTGCACTGATCTGGAGCTAAACGTTCTGCTGGTCATAATAGTAGTTCCAGCAGGCCATGCAGCCTGTGCTAAGTGGAGGAGAAAAGGGGCAAAGCCAGAGTGAACTGACATACTGGAAGAAAAAAGTGGTGATGTGAAGGTTTCCTGAGGTCAGAGAAAATATACTGACACAAGATCATAGGATACACAATAAAAAAATCAGTCTGACCAGGATCCTGGAATTTTTGGGGGGTGGCAGGGGAGAAGCAGCAGGCAGGAATGAAGGCAAGTAGGCAAGAAAAAGAAAGGCTTTTATTTAGTTGTTGATTTTAATTGTTCCCCTGACCAGGGTTGAGAACCCAGGTCCTGAACTCGTGTCCTTCAGCTTTTATATGGACCATGCTGCAGTTGCAGGATTAACACCTGAGTCACCAGGGTGCACCAGGATCCTGGAGCTGAACATTACAGAAAAAAAGTTTTGATTGAGTCCAAGGTATTACCTTGGAATTGATTTTCTAAATGGTGTGAGATTTATTAATGGAGTGGAGGTCCAGAAACCATGAAGTCATCCATAAACAATGGTATTACCCTAAATGATGGAAGTGCTGAATCAGAGATGCGCATGTACCATCAAAGTTCTCAGTAAATGGAAAAGAGGTGAATGTTGAGCTAAGTGGTAGTTTGAGAGCAAAGGCCTCAGTGTGGCAATGGAAATCTGGAACACAGGGGCAATAACCCTTATGAAAGCACCCACTCACACCTTGTGTAGTAAAATAACCACACTCCACCTGAAATAGCCTTAAGGTTAAGTGTTGTTGAGAATCATAGTCCAGTCAATACAAAAGTAGGAAAGTTTATCTATAAAAGCTTAGGGACATGAGCACAAAGTAAAGAACTGGCAGGAAGGGCAGCAGTGGGAAAATGAATTGAGGATAGAAGAGAGGACAGATGATTAGCTGGACTTTAGACCACAGTAAAATTCGCAGGGATGAAAAGCCTCAACTGAACTGTGATGTTTCTACGACAAAATAAATAAGCAATGAGCACTGACCAAGGCTAGATCTGATTGTCGCTGTTATAATTAGTGATCATCTGTTTTGTCTCTCAACAAAGCTTAGTCCTAAGTAGAGACTCAGGGTTAGGTTAGGCCAGAAAGAAAAGTAAAGCTGCCAGTGCCCAGCTGGCTTACTGGTTTCGGCAGAGTACAGCACTGCAGGTCCATGCTTTCAGTGACGGAAAACAATTACTAAGGCCTGGTACCAGTTCAGGAGGGAAAGGCACGCCCATCAAAAAAAAAAGTGTCTGATTCTCTAGTCTTACCTCCGGAGTTCAGCATTAAATAGAAAGGAAATAAATCAGTCTTGAGGCATACATAAAAGTGCTTAATGAACTATGCAAAATTCAGACTCAAGTAGAGGGAAGATATGGGCAAAGCTCTAATATGGATGTAGTGTCCAATTCTTACAATTTCTAAAAGACAAAACAAGTATTCAATATTGGCTTTATGCTTAAGAGTAAAAAATAGATTTTTCTATCATTTATGATAGGAAACAAAGACTTAGAAGTCATAGAGCTAAAACCCAAACTGATAATTAAACCCTAAAGATGAAGACCTTGACTTTTGAAGTTTTTGTTGGCTTTTTCAAGACAGAAAATTGACTTTTTCCCTATGTTCTCGGAAACTCATCAGAGTTCCTTCATAAAAGAGGCATGGGAGCAGACCCCAGTGGAGCATCAGTTACATCAATCACCTCTGAAGGAGCAAGCCACGTTCCATCAAGTTCGAGTCCTGGGCCTGGGGGAACAACCACTGTGAACTAAATAAAAAATAAATATGCTTCTTCTTTCTTACCTTCATTCCTACCCGCACATTTCCTTAAAGGAAAAAAAAAAGTCATGGTGCACCCATGGCTCAGGTGGCTGAGGTGCAGCTGTGTAAAGCCCAAGGTTTGAGACTTGGGGCTGGGGGGAGGGTGAACCAAATAAAAACAAATCACAATTGTCACAAGCCACCAGAACCACCAAGCCATTTTTTAAAGTATCTTGTCTGAGTCTTTTTTTTACTTTTTCAATTAAAATCTAGCTCCAAAGACAAGGTTAGAGAAAATCTTTGCCTTGTAAGATTTCATAGAACTTTACATGGAACTACTAAACCTTCTGCCCAGTAAGAGAAGAAACACTTTAAAGAGCAGTGTCCTCCGCACACCCTCCTCACCACTGGCTCAGGCCGTTACAGTGCAGGTCATGAAAGTTGTGGACCTGGGTTTCAGAAGGGGGAAAGGTGGTGTGAGGGTGGCAAAATGCCAAGTACCACTCGTTTATTCACTTAGTATTTGATTGTAATCTTTGTATGAATTCTCAAATAATGGCTAAGCTTTCCATGAAAAAGCTTCTGGATCTTCAACTTAATGCTATCAACTACATGCCAAGGATCCAAGAAATAATTGATGTAAAGTAGGAAGATGCCACACAATTTTCAAATAAATAATTTATCACCTGAGGAAATTTCAGGTGTCTTATTGGCAAGAAAATTTTTCCAAGTTGAGATAATCAGATTTTTTTTTCCTTTTCTTTCCACCAATTTTCCCTTCCACACAGTCTAAAGTCTATTTCCCTGCAAACTTTCTTCAGCACAATGTGTCCCTCATGCCTGCCTGACCTGCTAATCTTGGCAATGAGAAATAAAAGTGTTATTTACCTTTCTGAAAGTGTGGTTTAAACTAGTTTTAAGCATTATGAATCCTAAGAGGAAAGAGAAGTGTTCCCTCATTTCCCCTGCCATTACTGGTTCCCTGCAAAGCCTTAAGTTACTTGTGATTCATAGGTGGGAATGGATATTGGTTATTGCTGGATTACTGCTGAAAGAGAGAGCAGACAAAACCTTCAGAAATGACTTCACTTTCTGAAAACATTATTCTCAGCAATGGAATAGGTTAATCACACCACTGATCAGATAATTTGAGCCCAGTTCTTTATAGTTGAGAGCAAATGCATTTTAAGCTGTTTGGGCACAGGTTAAATGAGGCTCTCACATACTTGCTAGCTTTCTTTGGGATCAATACTCATTCCCAAAATTTACCTTTACTTGGTTGTCATTTGAGTTGCCACCAGTGTAAATGACAGAGTAGGGGGGAACCTGAACACACACACAAAATTTTTTTTATTTTTAGATGTAATGCAAATAAACATACTAATATTCTTCCAAAAAACAAAAGAATTGCAAAACATGCTCAAAAAACAAGAAATCATGTTATACTTTTCATAAGGCACCACCAAAAACCCTGGTAAATTAGGGTCCCTATTGTGTCACTAAACAGGTAAATAAATATGTAAGGGAATAATCAATAGAGGGTCTTGAGGTTTACAAAGACATCCCTGTTCAGAAATCTTGGAGTATTGCAAATGTAGGAATAAGCAGGGGTACATCTTTAAAAAAAACCCGTCATATCCTTTCCCAGTGCACATTATCCATTGCATAGTGGTGACTGGATATGATCCAGGCCAAGAGAAGACTGCAGTTCCAAAATACAGTAACATCCACTCTTTCCTTCTCATGCTGTATCACTTGGCACATCCATATCTATAGAAGTAACAATATGCTTTGGAAAAAATGGGGGGAGGGTGGATTTCAAAAAGTAAAATTCAATCGTGTGCTTTTTAAAATTTATACTTAAGGACCTACTGCAAAAGCAACTTCCTACACACATATGAAGCTAATTCATATGTAAACCTTTATTGAATCTGGGTCTGAGGAACTTTTAACAGAGTAATTACTCTGCAATTTACAATTTTCAAATCCCATTCCGAATTGTCACTTCCTCCTTTAAAAAGCAGATTAATAGCACTTTAAAAGAAGGGCTTTCTTAATTTGTACTTTCATCCTACTTTAAGTACTGGCTGATATTCACACGAATGTACTAAAGAAATAAAATGTAAACAAGCAGGAAGTTTCTTTTATGTGCAGTGAATTGCATCCAGAATTTTAAAAAACAAGAAAAACTGTTATTTCTTGGACACTTGGTTAAAGACAAAAAAACCAAACCAAAACGAAACAAAACAAAAAAACCCAGAAGTGAAGCACGGGTAAAAATCATTCTAAACTTACAGGTTCTGTTAGCCTGTTCTGTTGTTAGGTTTTAAAGTATACTGTGGACAATCATAGATGTAATGTTTGCTCCTTCAATTATTAAAGGTATAATATACAATAATTTGCAATTTTGAGGCACAAATTTGAATCATGCAGAATAAAGCAGGTTTGCAGCAACTTAGTGAGAGAGCCTACTGGTATCTACATGTCAATATGGCTTGGTTGCAGTTAACTAACAGGAAGTAAAATAAACGCTGTGGGAGGAAAATGTCCCATCTTTCCCCCAACAGGAAAGCTAGCTGCCAGTGCTATAGCTGTACTTGTAAACTTCGGGGGTTGCATAGCTGCAATGAACTACCTTTTAGAATATTAAAGACCTACCAATTTTCATTTCTCTTCCTATAGCCTTTGTCAAAATAGTTTATAATAGTTTATAAAGTAAGAAATAACTTTGAAAGAATTAACAAAATACCAATGGTGAACAACTGCAACTCTGAGGATGGGAAGTGAAAAGAAACATTTAAACCAAGTTTTAATAGAAAAAATCACAATACTAAAGAATGGAGTAAGTGGTAAATAATTTCTTCTAACTGCAAACATGTTTATATTAGAACACCAGCATTTTTAAAAATAGATGAGTCTTGATTCATTTATCCAAAAATTATAGATTTGTGTATGTTCACTTTTCTTTTTTTCTTCTTTCTTTCATCTGTTCTTCTCAACCTTCCTCTAAATTTGTGGTCAAGAGTCAAGACAAATCTGTAGCTTTCAAATAAATACAGAAATCCCACAGTATCATTTAAGTGATATATTTTAAGTTTCAAAATGCTAGAAGATAAACAGGAAGCTATCCATGGTTGGAGACAGCCTTGCATTTTCTCAGGTTTCCAGCAGGCAAATATCCTATTAGGGATACAAATTATCCGCTAAATAGCCACCCATATTCATCCACCATACTCCAAGCAGCAAAGCATCTTAACAACAACCTTTTTCAGCATTCTCATGTCTCTCCACTGAGGTCTGAGCAGTTAATGGAGACAAAGAAGGAAAAATAAACCTTTAAAGTGTACTCCAGACAGCTGCCACTTAAAGTTGCATGCAATATTTAACCCACAAGTTTTAGATTTTTACAGAGATCAAAAAGCAAAAAAATATTGTGCTTTCTTTTATATATCAACTAGATGAAAATTCTTAAGTGGTAATATTATTAGTTTGGCAAAATAAAAACTTAGGAAATTGGTTATTTAGTTACCTTGCAATATCCACTAAAATCTTAAGTCATACACACACTTGAGATGAAATCTCAAGACACATACACATTAATGCTTATGAACATCTTAACATATCAAATATTCAAAATGTTATGTAATATTAAGGGAAAATTGACTAAAAATGGGTAGTAGGAACCACTTAAAGAAAGCATTTATGGAAACTAGATTTTACAGGAAAGTTTTTGGTTTTTTTTTATTTTTCATTTATTTTTTTTAGTAAGATGTCTTTTGAGTTAAATCTCATACCCACTCAAACTGTAACTGGACAGTACATTTCACTTCTAGTTACTAGAAGACATTTCTTTAAATGAGACAGGGGCAAACTGGGATGATAAGACTATCAGCTGTTCTCTAGGCCCACCCTGACACCCAACCCCACCCACCTTTTTAATGAAAACTGAAGAACAGATTTTTAAACCAAAATAAAGGAACACGAGATATGAAGACAAAACACTATTTTAAGTTTGTTTTTTTCCTTTAAAGAAAAAAATAAGTCCCCTTCTAATAAGTTTTCATACAGCTTACCTAACACCTTAACATGAATAGAGAACAGGAGGTAAGAGGACAAAGCACCATAGTGTCAAACATTCACATACGAAACAGCCCATCACTGATATAGTAAGACCAAGTTTCCCAAAAGACAGGGACACGTTCCAACACACAAAGGAAATATAATTTATCTATTTAAACAAAAACAAAGTGGAAGATCTGGTCAGGTTATGATGGAGAAGGAAGTGCTAATTCCTTGTACTACAAGGAAGGAATGGGGTTTCTTTATTAAAAAGCAAAAAAGAGAAAGCAAGCCCCCAAATGGATTTTTGATGCTGAAACTGTCATATGCTGCTGGTAACAGTAAATATATATTTATATATTCATATATGTATATTAAAAAAAGAAAAATAATCTATTTATAGAACAGTCAGTAGTCAAGAGACATTTAGAAAAAAAGTAAAAACAAGTCCTTTTTCTTTTTTTAAAAATGGATTTACTAAAACAACTTCATCACCCAGAGGTACTACAACCCAACATCCTCTGATGAAGCCATGGTGTTATTCAACAGCATCTGCTGTGGGCCACAATCAGAAATCGCCAGTATTGGAAACAGCAGACACTGGGGTCAGGGCTGCAAGGCAAAAAGCTGTTATTTGCTGGTCTTGCTCATGGCCATGCCTGAAGCCTGGTGGTATCTGGTATATTTGTGAATGAAGGTTTCCCCAAATAGCATGCATCACTGTGGCTCAGTAAAACATTCTGACTTGTCTTCTTTTTTTGCAGAAGCCTGGATCCATGTACCTGCTCGTCTTTAAAATGCAGGCCCAGGACAGCAAGACTTCTCAAAGATCTTTGTCTTGAAATAATCCAATCTAATCAGATTTCTGAACTAGATGATAGCTTCCTCCTTAGGAAGATAAGGAGAGCTGCCTCTCATCTGGGGTTTTCTTCTCAGTACAAAACGCAGTAGCTGAGGGCTACACGAAGTATTTCTATCCCATGAGCTCTAACAGGAGTAACTTCAATCCTGTTCCTCTCCTACTGTGTTAACAGGGCATTAAATCCAAATAACAGTGGAAGGAAAGTAGTACTGACCTCCTCACTATCCTAATTAAGTAGAACCAAGAAATCAGCACCTTCACCTTCAGACAGTGCTGCCCCTAGTAGACCTCTAACTAATACCAACTGGCCATAAGCCACATCCTACATGCCTTGCTAGTATACCAACATATTAAAGCCAACCAGCCACCCTAGAGCTCAACGTCTGGCCTTAATGTAACAAACCATACCCAGAGGAGACATGAACTGAAATACTGGCTGCTGTACCAAAGAAGACATCCTCTGCATAGATGTGCTGACAGAGAATGTAGATCACACGTCCATGCAAAGAGGAAGCCAGCTAAAAGGACGTTCTCTGAAGATCATTCGTCTTTGGAAGCAATATTCTGAGTGGATCTAAACCACTCAAGTTGATGACTAAAGTCTCAATGTGGTCCATTTTCCCCCTTGTCCCAAACTAACCCAACATCTGCTAACTGGTCTCCTTAAGATCCTCAATTGGTAGTTTGTAGCTCATTATGAAAGGAGGTGGTGGTGCTTGATCTGGGCTATCTGGCCCCTGCTTCTTTGCACAGTTTATACAGATGTAATCTTCATTTTCAGCCATTTCTGGAGATACACCCACACAAACTTGATGAAACCACTCATCACAGCCACCATCACATTGTACCCAGTCAACCTGTAGAAGATAAGATTGGAGAATGTTTAGGTTAAACATTAAGTCTAGAATAAAAGCAAACCCAAGAGCTTTTTGGCTTAAATGACAGCAAATAATTGGGATATCCAAAATAGACAATAACTTCTTACTGGGGTTATTTCTTAAAGAAAGAAGCTGGGAAGTTAATACCCCAAAATTATATTTTACCATAATAAGGTCATAAAATCAGGCCTCTAGGTACTCCATTTACCTCATAAATACCTGGGGCTCCTTGTGAGGCAAAAATATACTTGAGAAACACTTGACAAAAAAGAAATTTCTAACAGAGCAGCCAAGTAGTTTTAGCTAATATTAACAATTTCTAGGCTCTAAGAAAATGCAATTATCAATCAAGAAAGGACGAGTACAACAACGTGAAGGCAGTCCTGTGTATTAGCTTTATTTCAAAGAGATAAGCCAAAGTACTAAGAGCATTAAATACCTTTTTAGAAAAGCAGTCACATAGGCCACTTTTAAAACTAATATTTTTTATTCTTCTCTTCTTCCGTTACAAATACAACTCCCTATAAAAAGTTAGCAAATATCAGAGGTCAAATCTTACAAGTTAACCAATTAAAACAGTCAAAGACACACAGGTCAACAGATCACTCTGGGGTTTAAAATTAAAATCTAAAAAAATTGATAGGTCAGTGGCAGGTGCCAGGCAAACTTTGACCCTTCAGAAGATACTGTGATTCTAGGAGGCTAGAAAGGGACTGTTGCTTGATTACGATTTTAAGTCTTGAGCCTAGATTTAACAATACACTGACTTTTGGCTTTTATATTTGGAGGGTGATTGTGGTCGTTTTTGTAGTTGATGTCATGGCAGATGAGATTCTTTAGGAGTGAAAAAGCTTTTCTTCCTCTCCTACATAAGTTTTTTTTATTTCACTGGCAACATTTAATAATTCACTTAAAATAAGCTTTGCCAGCTATCAGAGCAAAGGAGTGTGAAGGGAGTAAATAAGTAACTTGGTATAGTTTATGAGAAAGAATAGAGGAAGGAGGTTTTGACTAGATAAATGAGCTTCAGGGAAAGTGGGTAGTTTTCAAAATTAATTTCCATGTACTATAAAAATGATCAAAACTATGACAGTCATATTTAGTAGGCTTAGGGTTGTAATAAAGGGTGGGAAAAATCATTTGTCAAAATCATCTTTTGGCCCTGGTGAAGTAGTGACCTGTCAGCCTCTTTTGGCTGGTACAGTCCACATGCATCCCGAAGACCCAGGTTTGTTACCTGGAGCCAGGGGGAACAACCAAGATGAACAATAATAAAAACAAAGTGCTTCTTCCTTTCTTTTCCTACCTGCCTCCCTCTGTTTACCTTCATTCCTACATACACCCTTCATTAAAAATATAAAATAATCTTTCTGCTTTCACTGTTTCTAAAGTTCTAGATCTTAAGAGACAATGTTGTATAGTATAAAGATTACTGAATTCAGTCAGAAGTTCTGAGTTCTGAAGTATACACTTGGAGGCAAGTCAGATAACCAAATTAAGGCACAATTTCCTCATTGTAAAATTTAGGTAACATCTTGTTTACAGGATTATTTAAAGTATCAAGTGAAATTATGTACGGTAAAAAATTTAGTTCATTGCCAGGGACACTAGAGATACTTTCTAAGATCACAGTCTCCTGGCTTTATTTATTATCCTACTTTATCAAAAACATTTTGCACCTACCTGTAGCAGGGCTTCTCAACATGTTGCAGACACTGCAATAGAATCAAGTGTTTGTGACGTGTAGCTAGATCAATTCCAAAGCTACACCTCAGTGTATTTTGGGGATGCAAACCAGAAGCTTACCTTTCGAATCAGCTCCCAGGTAATTCCTATATATTCCAAATTTGATCTTCCCTGGAACTTTGTGATACTGCTTTCTGTAAATTCTGAGGAACTTATTTCTTCCTAAAGTAAATTCCATTTTTGTCCTGTAACTGTTTACGATGCCACCCCTGAACCAACAGGTAACTCTACTTTTATCTCCAACTCTTTTAATCTAGCCCAATCCCTGGTTCATGCTAATCCACAGGATAAGAAAGTTGCCAATTCATTAGTATTTGCTGTCATGAAGTATCCACATATTTTAAAATCTAATTCTGCACTACATTTACTATTTCCAGTTTCTCAAAATGAAGTCTGTCATTCTCTTTCAAATAAGGAAGACAATATTTTTCTTTTGTGATTTTGCCCAAAGGTCCATTCCTAAATTTTGTTCTCCCACCATCGTTATGTACCATATCTACCATTCCAAAAAAGTAGCTAACTTACTTGTATTCTATTGGTACACAAAATCTATCCCAACCTACAGATTACAAACAATTTACACTGATAATCCAGCAGGGGAAAAATATAGCTATTTTCTTATCAATATATTTTTATCACGTTCATTTACTAATAATAAAACTCCAAGTTTTACTTTTGTTTATAAAGGTTCACAGGATCATAAAAAGCAAACTAAAGTCTCAAATGCAAAGCGAATCCACAGAAGATTTTGACACAAGGGCAACAGATTTACAGTAGTTTTTTTTTAAAAACCCCAAACGCAGAATTTGACTAATGGCATATTGTTCTAATAGTTATTTGCCTTACATTATCTCAGGGAAATGACATGAATATGCATGAGCTCGTAGCCATTCAAATATTAACTGAAACAAAATTTAACATTATAGCACTAATAGGTTATCAGGTTTTGATTTGGGGGAATATGTGTTTAAAAGAGAAATAAATAGATGAACTAAATGTTAGTTTGACAATTCATGTTTTCCTATAAAGTTTCATATTTACACTTAATATGTTTATCATATTGCATTTTGTTCATTTCTTAAAGCATATTACTGCACTGGGGGGGGAAGAGTCTCAAATGAACTTATTTTGTCAATCTTTTGCACCTAGGTTCCTTGCAAAAAACAGAGTGAGAGACTGAAATAATTTGTTTAATGAAACAACATATGTTCAGAACCCCTGTGAATATTTTTCTGATGCTCTCAACATTGTGACCAACCCTCTCATTTTGCCCAAGATGAAGAATTTCAGTGTTAAAACTAGAAAGTCAAGGCAAATTGAGATAGCTGGTTACCCAATCTTAACATCAGTGTGTGTGTGTGTGTGTGTGTGTGTGTGTGTGCGCGCGCGCGCGCGTGCGCCTCACATTCAGGTAATCCAACCTTTGATGATCTGTGCTAAAACAAAAGATATATGCAAATACTTTAGCTGAGATATATCCCATGAAAAGTTTTTAAAAATGAGAGTGGACAGCAAACAGTAAAAGGAAGAGATAAAAAGCTTATTAACTAATCTCTACTGCGTCAAATTTCTTAGGGAAGTAATAATAGGTAAGGAAAAAGAACCAGGCCCCTTAGTGGCTCAAGCGGCTAAAGTGCAAGTCATGTAAAGCTCAACGACCCAGGTTTGAGACCTTGGACTGGGGTAAATAAACAAAATAAAAATTTAAATTAAAGAAAATCCCAAAATCCACTATTAAAGAATGAAAAAGGTAAAGGAGAAAGTCTATTTTCATAAATAAAATGATTATTTATCCCAATATAGAAAGGAATGTTACTTAAATATTACATGAAAGATTTGCTCCTGTGAAGTTAATTTGTTTTATTTACTCTTAGATCTAATAATATTGAATAAAAGGGACACAGTTCAGGGACAAAAAGAATGTGAAACTTGAAATTATTATTTTCTAAACAGTTCTTCATTATTGCTATAAAATATTTTCAGCTTGAAGTTAATTTGATAATTATCGAAGAGAGTTTTTCAAAAATCTTTTACAGAGCCCCTTGTTGATTTAGGTGCTAAACCGGTGACTGGGGCAGAGACCATGTAAATAAAGGATTGGGTTGGGGGTGTGATGCAATTGAAAATCAAAGTGCTTCTGCCTCCTCTTCCTGCCTTCCTTTATGAAAAAAAGCTTCTTCCTCTTCTCCTTTCCTTCCTCTCTTAAAAAAAGAAAAAACACCTTTTATGGTTTTCTGATCTTTTTTTTTTCTTTGTAAAACACATTGAAATTGAGGTTAGGTACTTAATAATCCTTCACAAAGTTTTCTCAATTTGCACCATTTGGAGGAAAATTAATGATAACTACTGATTAGAAAAAATGAAAATGCACATTTACCTAAATATGAATGAACCTAGAAGTTACTTTTGCATGGCATTTTAAAGAATACAAACTTCCCTAAAAAAATCCTTGTCACTGTTTTGTTCTCAAGATGTGTCCCATGCATTAATTTGGTTTTCTAGAGAAACACTAACCTCTAAACAAAAAAGTTGTAAAATTAATTACAAAGCTTTTTAAAAATAAATATCTTTTCTTTAGTAAAAGTGATGTCAGGAACAAACATGGAAAATCATAAAAGTTGTTAAACAACAATGACAGGCAAAATGTTTATAATCTGAAGTAACATCTTTAAAATTAATTATTATAGAAATATAACATTTACTCTTGTGTAAGTTAATGACAGGTTAAAGCACACATTGCTCATCTGTGTTTTAGCAGCTTAAAATTAGACAATTTCTCTGAATATTCAGCTAAAATGCATTTTACTTCATCAAAATATAACTTTCTAGATTTTTCTTAACTACCTATAATGTTAGGAGAAATCTCAGAACTCATTTAAAAATAATAATCACAGCTTAACATTGACAAAATGTTTTTGGTTAACAAGAGCTTTCTTATAGATTATCTCACCTTATTCTCATAACCATAATCAGAGTTTGTATTAATTTAACAATTTTATAGCAGATGACAAAAAAAGAAAAAGAAAAACCCAAAAACTCAACTGCCCGTAGTATTTATACCCTACAGGAAGATAACAGGGATAATGGATGGTTTAAAACATATTCAAAATGCTAAGCAAAGGAGAGGAAAGACATTATTAAATTAAAAGGAGGAAAAGAAAAGGTAAAAGATTCATGATGGATATAAATACACAAAGAAGGATGACAGGAAAACTTGAAAAAGAAATCATTGCTGCTAGTCCTGAAACTACCATAAACTAAAGGACAAAGAAAAAGCTAAAGGACAAAGAAAAGGGAAAAGGTTCTGCCAACACAGAGCTGCTAATCCTTCAGTGCCCTAAGAGACATAGCTAACCCTCCATCAGCCTCTTTAATAAACAATCTGGGATGACAGTGAATTCACAGTGAAAGATAAAAATAATACAAACATATACATATATATTAAAATACTCTGAAACATAAAATAAAAAATAAAGCAAGATACAAAAAAATGAACAGCCTAACAATGATATAAAACAAACTATATAGAATTGAAAGCAAACACACTAAAATATTTATAGTTGTCGTCCTTACAGGGTTAAACTATGGGATATATATTTTACCATACATTCATTTTCCAAAAACAAGTGGAAAATCTCTGTAAGCATAATTTTAAATACATGTCATTCAGTTTTAGAGTACATTTTTGCATTTACTTCTCAATTTTTGGTGGGGAAGGGATATTCATGGAGAGAACCTAGGCTGGGAGCCAGGGAACCACTTCTGGTTTTGCCACTAGTTACTTTTGTGACTTTGTGATCATCATTAAATTTCACTGACTCCAGGTTTCAACATTTGTACAATGAAAAGCCCAGACAAGGTGACCTCTCCAAGCAATAACAAGCATTTGACTGAGGGGGAAAGTTAGAAAATAACAATGCAATTATATTTATTCTGTTAGTATACTCAAATTGAGGAGCTATTAAAAATTTAAATACCAAAGAGTATAATGAAAATAAAATTAAAACTATGGATTTACTAATAATTTTGATGGATTCATAATAGATATCCAATCATTTAATGAACAGGGTTTTTTCATAAAGACTAATTCAGCTTTCTCAGAAGTTCACAGTGTTAACTATTTCCTAAGAACAGGGATGAAAAAATTTAAATACTACCTTTAAAAGGTCTTAATTATTTGTTGCAAGGAATTTGAGGAAAAAAAGTCAAATTTTATTTAGGAGAGTGTATATAAGTCCAAATGTGGATCAGACACAACCAAAAGTAAAGATTTAATCCCTTAGTTTATTAATTAAAAAATTATTTTTGGTTTCACTTTGGCTCTGGGTCATGGAACCTGGGTCTTTGGGTTTTCCACGGTCCACTCAACAGCATCCCTGCCATCCGACCCACAAGGGCATTCACTAGAATATACCTTAATGAACCTGCCACATCTGTTAGAATACCGGTCCAGGAGTGTTTTTGTGCCATTGTGAATGACAAGGTATTTAGTTCTCCGAGACACCCCAAAGTATGAGACTAGTTTGAGACTTGTTATGCTAATTGTATATGAAATGTACCGCTGACCAGGACCATCACATTAACTTCTTTCTACTTATTATCATTATGTTCACTAAGCATATGATT
Source organism: Solenodon paradoxus (assembly GCA_004363575.1). Lineage (NCBI taxonomy): Eukaryota > Metazoa > Chordata > Mammalia > Eulipotyphla > Solenodontidae > Solenodon > Solenodon paradoxus. The sequence goes on from RJWH01000546.1 coordinate 164,330, forward strand.
TTTAAAACACATTTTTTCTGTTAAGGACACTAACCAAAATTCCTCATAATTTAAAAGTTTATAGAAACTGTAGGAAACATTATGTTGGAAGCCCCAAATTCAGAAATCAAAAGCAAACTATAATTATATCAAACACCTGTCTCCAGGACTGTTGCTCCTCATCGCTCACAGTGGTCTACAAATATGGCTAAAACTCACCTTGTCTTTGCAGGGTCGTTGGCAGTTTTGTGCTGCACACACAGCATTCTCATCATCAGATTCCTCTGCTCCTGACCAGTCATACTTTGAGGGGATATCCAGAACTTTTTTCTCTCTCTTCTTCTCAGTGCTCTCTTTCACAAGTTCAGCCTTGGCTGCAGCAGCCTTCTCCTTCTTTTTCTTTTTCTCTTCTTCTTTTGCTAGTTTCTTGGCCAGTTTGTTCAGCTCCTTTGATTTTTCCATATTTAACTTTAATTTCTTCTTTTTAGGTTTATCCATTTTCTTTAGTTCCTTGGACTTCTGTTTTCCTTCTCCAAAAAGTTGCTCTACCTTTTCTAGCTTCCGTTTACGTTTCTTCTCTGAAGAGTCCTTTCCTTTTATTTTTAATGGTTTCTCTTCCATGCTGTCATCCTTCAAAAATGAGAAATAATTTTAATGCATTTAATGCAATAAATTTAAAAGTTTTATTCTCTTATTTGAGGTATCTTAAATGGACAAATTCACAAAGACAAGAAGTAAAACAGAGGTTACAAGGGCAAGAGGAAAGACAAAATAGGACTGATCACTTATTAGGGACAGAGTTCTCATTGGGGTTGATTAAAAAGTTCTGGAAAAGAGTAGTGGTAATAATTGCATAACATTTTTAATGTAATGATTGTAACTGAATTGTATATGCTTAAAAAGGATAAAATGGCAAAATTTATGTTGTATATATTATGGCATAATATTTTAGTGATAATTTAAAGGTTTTTAAGAAGCTAAATATAATACTCAACGAAAATAACTTAACAGTAGAAAAATAATGACAACCCTATGTAAAATACCTCCTTTTACCAATTTAGTTTACCAGGGGGAAGAAGGGACAAAAAATTTCATTAGAATGTGTTAATACAGTCGCAGTAGTACCTCTGTTTAATTACCTGTTTAGTTGAGATTAAAACGTATACAGACAGCTAAATGTACATCTGATTATTTATTAACTTTTTGATCTTCATTTACCATTACTAAAGTTCTTTATTAACTCAATCAATCTTGGTGGTTCAGAAGTCATCAAAAATGTTGGCAAAAAAAAAAAATGTACCCATGATCTCATACAGTATCTTTGGCAAGGGCTAGAAAACTGATGTGACAGAGCAAAAATAATAGTCACTTTCTTCTCAATTTTCCAATATTACTATACTGTGTACCAATATAACAAACATTAAAAATTTTAATACAAGTCTAGTAACATTTGGAGTAACAATGGGAGTCGGGTGGTAAAAAAAGAAATACTGAAAAAAAAACTTGATAATTACTTAAAAAAAATAACACTTAAGAATTCATTTTTCCACATATTTGAGAATGAAGATAATTTGACAGGAACCTAAGTAACTAGTTTCTGCCTCACTCATTTTTAATTTTTTCATATATATAGAATGGGCTAAATACTTGTCACATTTTCCCTTCTCCCCTTCAGGATTAAGATGAGGATCAAAAAAGATTATAGATAAAAACAATATATAAATTAAGAAATGCTATGCAAGTGTATAAATGAATGTTGACTCTTCTTCCCATCCCAATTCACTCTAACTTAACCATACCCTTGTTACTTCTTGTTTAATCACTAATATTTTCCACTGCCTATTTTTGGTCTTTTCAACAGTAAGAGTCTGGGCTAAAAGAGCTGTTTTAAACTAATGAAAGGGGTCTAAACCCCTTGATTTTAGGCATAAATGGGTCTTTTTTCCACATTAAATATGGCATACAATCTCAATAAAGAAAAAATAAACCAAAACTACTGTGGCTGAATGAAAGAGGACCGCTCAACTCAGACATCTCTCACCAACATTTGCGGTAGTGCCAAGGAATTTGAGCATTCTAAAACCACTATTTTAAGTTATAAAATCACTGTTTAAGTAAGTTTTACATCCATACCTCCATGATATGCAGAAATTTGTCTTCAGAGGGTGGGTGAGTAGCCTGTAAAATCCGCCATATGTGTTGAGTCTCATCCAGAGAAACTTCTAAGAGATCGCCAACCATCATAAGTTCTTCCAGCTGAGCTTTAGCTCCAGGTGACAACTCTAATACTGGAGGTTCTAAACTTCGGGGCACCAAAGGGCTCTTCCGAGGTTGTTTCCTTGGAGTGCTAGAACCTTTCCAGAAAATACAAGACCCCAAAAAAAGAAAAAGAAAATAAACTATGCAAATGTATTTTCAAAGGAAGAAATATTTAGAGGAATAATTCCTCCCTCCCAATACTTACTTTAGATATTCAGATTCAATACATCAGTATGAAAGTGAAAATGAAATTAAAAGCTAATACAGAGCAGGTACACCTTTGTGGCTCAGGTGGCTAAGGCACTGGCCTAGTAAAAACCAGGGACCAGGGTTTAAGACCCAGACTAAGGAGGGAAAAACAAAAGAAAAGAAAAAACAAGAGTAAAAAGATCTAGAATTCTAACACCCACTCCAAAGAAAATGGTCTAAAGACCTGTGACTATGACTTTTGTGGCTAAAGTGCAGTGGACATGTTTTGAGACAAAAACATTTATCCTGTGACTGGAGAGGATGAAAAGTGGGGAAGAATTTCTTAATCCATTATCTCTCTATTTTATAGTATACCAGAAGATTAAGCAAATAGCTGTCCTATATAAATTAATTGATTATTTTCCTAATGAACAGACAATAACATGCTTTTCCATGAAATCCTGATTTTTTTCTTTAGAGGTAACACACTCCCTCTTCCTCATCTTTCAGACATGTGATGATGTAAAGTTGTATGACTTATTTTCATAGGAAAAAAGGAAAGTGAACAGATTAGAGAAATTATCTGCAAAGAAAGTAAGAGCTTCCTAACAATTAAAGCTTTCCAAAACCAGAGTGAATACTTTTCAAGAGAAGCAAGTTCCTCGACAACCAGTAAAGAACAAATAGAGGCTAAATGATACCTATGAGGATTTTTCTATAAATGATAGAAGATGGGACTAGATTGCTTCTAAAGTCCTTCAAATTCAGATTCAGTAACTCTAAATTTTCAGGTTATCCCCGAATAATAGGAAATGCAAACAGGAACTAGATTTTCTCTAACCCACACTGCACAGGTTCTATTAGCATTTCATGGCTGGAATATGCATTTACAAAGGATTTACAGTCTTAATTAAAATAATGCTTTTATGCACTGGTTTTAAGCTCATTATCCTCCACATTTTTGTCAACGTTTTATCATACCTTGAGAACAACTTTTAGAAGCAGAAGAATAAGCATGTTCTGCACAGAATGAAGGTGCTGTCCACATGTGAGTCACCACCTCCTCAGACTTGATGGGAATCTCTTCATCACAAAAAAGATTGGGTTCCAGACTGCTGGAGGACTTCACACTGGCTGTGTCCTAAAGAAGAAGCAGAGAGGGATATGCAGAATGAGAACCACTTAACTTATAATATGACAAGGATCTAAATGTGTTGAACAGGAGTAGACAAGCTACAACCTGTGGGCCACATGTAGTTCGCAGCCTGATTTTTGTATGGAGTGTGAACTAAGAATTTTTTTTTATGTTTTTGAATAGAGGTAGGGGGAGGCAGGAGAGAACATGCACTAGAGACCATCCATGGTGTGCAAAGTCTAAAATATATACTATTAATAACAGACTTTATATATATTAATAAATATACTATTACATATTAACATATATTAATAACTATGTACATATATTTCTTTAAAGAATGAGTTTATCAACCCTTGGTGTGAGTCCCAGTCAAAGATCATAAAGCAGAGTATAAAAGAGTGGATTCAGTGATCTGAGAGACAACAGTTTAATGACTAATCCAATACTTGATTCTCTTTGTAGTGTGCATGATAGGAAACTGTATTATCATCAACTTAATTTAATTAACAGGATACTTTAAAGGTTTTATAACAGGATTCTGGAGGATAATGCCACTCACTGAAAATCCGGAAATAATAGTTCATAGCCTTCTTCCGTATTCAAAAATTTACATCTTAAAAAGCAATAGACGGGAAAATACTTTAGTACTCTATTTATTCCCAAAATCTGTTTCTTATTAACTGGTTATATTTTTTCTGACCCTGAGTCTACTCATTTCATTGTAACTTATGGAGAGAACTTACTTTCTTCATTTTTTTTTTTTTTTTTTTTTTTTTAAGGAAAGGTAGAGGTAGAAGTGAAGGCAACCAGACAGACAGGTAGACAAGAGGAGGTAAGAATTATCTTTATTTTTTATTTAGTTGTTCAAATTGGTTGTTTCCCCCTAGACCTGGGATTTGAACCTATTTCCTGTGAAGGTGATTGACCTAACAGTTGCTGCACCAGGGCACACTGCAGAGAACTTTTTGTTAAGTTTTCAAAATGGAAGGAGTGATCAGAAAAATGATGATGGAGAGTAAAGAGAGATAAAAAAATGTTTTCTCTAAAATCTAGGTGTATTATGAAATAAGAAGTGGTTCAATATTGGCTAATGAGCAATAAGTAATGGTCAACATAAATCAAACAATGCCAACAATTATATTCACCTCAATTAAGAGACTGCAATAGTACCTAAAAAACAAAACAAAACACAGCACTCCCTGGTGACTTAAGCACTAAGCCTGTGACTGGAGCATAGTCATGGGAAACCATCAAAAACAAAAAAATAAATAAAACAGCTTCCTTCTTTCTTTTTTTCTTCAAAATGTTTCTAAGGGCAAACCCTGGTGGCCTAGTGGGTAAGTCCACCAGGCATAGTGCACATATGTCCTAAGGACCCAGACTCAAGACACAGGGCTGGCAAGATGAACATCTAAAGGAAACAAATTCTTCTTCCTCCGCTGCCTTTCTGCTCGCCTGCTCACCTTCGTTGTTGCCTGAATCTTAAAAAAAAAAAAAAGCTTCTTCCTCCTCTCCCATCCTCTTTAACAAAAAGCCCACAAAAAGACTCAACTATAAACTTTACAATTACACATATATGTAAAATTATAAATTAGAAAGGATCTTACTGTATATGCTGCCTACAATAGGCACAACACCTTAAATATAAAGACACAGATAAGTTGAAAGTAAAAAGACACATTTTAAATATAAAATATTTGAAAGATTATCCCAGATACAATCCCAAAAGGTCTGAGACTTTAGTTCATTAAATATACATTTTCCTAAGTAGTGATTTTCAGTTGTTGCTCAGAATATTTCAGTAATCATAGGATATTACATGCGCAATGAAGCAGTTAAACAATGCAAAGCTCAAACTACTTGTTTTGCTAAATGCCAGGATAACAGATCAAATGCCTGACTTATTCTTCTATATATACCTACTCTTAATCCTAAACTAGTAGGGGGATCTTTCTCAAGCAAAGATACTAAATACTGTATTAGGATGAAATCATGTCACAATCAGGGATAGCATACAAAGGGAAAAATCACCAAGACAACTGCAAACAAACTGGCAAAGTTTTCATTAGACAATAAGTGCTTGCTCTACGGAAAAACACTTGAGAGCAATTTTTTTAATGCAAAGATACCAACATCAAAGTAAATCTGACATTAAATCACCGTAAGTTGTCACCATTCTTCTACTCTTCAGAAGTTAGCATATACACTGCTAACGTTATAAAATATTTCATTTTTTTCCCCTACCTTGCCAACACCTCCTACCAAAGAAGAAACAGTAAAAAGACTACCACATAAATTTAAAAAATGGACTATTCCCTACAACCATATCAAACCACATTTTGACACCATGGAACACTTGTGATGTTTTGTTTTCATAGGTTACTAATTTGCTTCCAAGCAAAGTCCAACTTATCTAGCTATTTTACAGCAGTGGTCGATACTTAAAGTGCTAGAAAAATAACCACATAAGTATCAGAGGACTCCAAACTATGGCAAACAGGCAGTTCTAGTATTCAAGAAAAAAGCTAACTTACACCTGTCTTGGGCTGCATTCTCTTTCAGGTTGCTTCTAGTCATCCATACAACTTTATAATAAACAAAGATAGTTATTAACTCCAGAGTTACAAGGTGTTTAGAAGCTTATTTTAACAGGTTAATTCAGATTTAACTTTTCTCACATCTGTAATTCATATAACTAAAATATATTCCCTGCATCCATTTATCTTTTTTTTTCATTTACATCTTGAGAAGAAACCTTCAGCAGATAATTTACACGTATTTATAATGGATATTTTTAATTTTATATCCTTAGAGCTTTTATGCCGATGGGATACACACTCTAAGAATAAGACCTACATGATGGGCAAACTGAAAAGACAGGAAATAGCAAAGGGGGCGGAGAAAAGAATTAACGCAAGTTCACAAATCAAAGTATGAAATCCCTAGTTACAGGCATAGATTCTAAACAGTTGAACAAATAATAATATAGAACAGGGCAATAGAATTAACTGTGACCTGGCAGGGTGCCTGCTTACATCGTGATGTTATTACTAAATAAAAGATAAAGGACTTGCATCTGACATGAAATATCAAAGACCAATAGGATCCAACATAAAACAAACTTGACAAAACAATTTTATCATTAGTGCGGTGTCATTATCAAAATAATCATACAAAAGCAAACAATTTGTTCTGAATGTAACTGTAACTGCGAATTCAAATCATAGATCTAAATATAGCCCATCTCTAAATATGATATTACATCTAACATTATCCAGATGACTTCAGAGCCAAAGACTCAAAGTGCACAGCTAGAATGGGTTTCTGAAAAAATAACTATGCAGGCATGCCCTGGTGGAGTAGCAGGCCTCTGATAGCACAGTATACATACATATCCCAAGGACCTGAGTTCACATTCCAGGGCTGGGAGGAATAACCAAGAGGAAAAACTAAATAAAATTAAACTAAAAAAAAAAAACAAAAAAACCTTCTTCCTCTTCTTTCTGTTTGCCTGCCTACTAACCTTCATTCCTGCCTGCAACTTTAAAAAAACTATTCAAACTTTCATAATCCAAAGGAAAAAAACAGAAATCAGTCATAAAAACTTTCAGTAACTTAAAAGTAGAAAATTTCTAGCCTTTCTAAGTCATAAGAAGTTATAAGGTGAGGAAAACAGATTAAAAAATTGCATACCTTAAAAAACATTTTGTTCGTATGTGTATACATGTATGTATTTGAGCTTTGAAAAAATAACACCATAAAATTGGGATAGTTGTCTCTTCTACTTTCAGACTTCAAATATCATTGTTTAATAGCCTTTTTTTTTTATTAAAGGAAAAGGCAAGAAGAGAGAGGAGGAAGAAGCATTTAATTTTATTTCTATTTAGCTCCCTGGGGCCCAAGACTCGAATCCAGGGATATGAGACCCTGCATTCCTTTGGAGGCGAATGACCTAGTAACATTTTTAACAAACCCAGGGATAAGGCATGTATCTAGACAGCCTATCGTGTAATTACCTTCATGTCATAGCCATATGTCTCCCGAATGTCTTCATCAGAATCTGTTTCTTCATCATCATAGTCCATTGTTTGGCGAGGGGAAGAAGATACACTGCTCACCACACGGTTAAAAGCAGACTGCTGGAAACTAGGTAAGTGTCCCTAAACAACACACAATTTCAAGATGAACAGAGAGACATACCAAATAAATACGTGTAGTTAATACAGGCTTAAAACCATCAAAATGTAAAATCAGCAACAGAGTTCAACAGTTAATACGTATCAAAATGTTTATGATGCCAAGGTTCACCTAAATGTATTGCCAAGTAATACTAATAATATAAAATGACTGAAGTACATATCCAAAGAAAATATGGGACATGTATGTAGAAAGAAAATGCTATGGGCATTCAGCTCATTGTTGAATTCCTAATCAACTGTTAAGATATATTTGATTTATACATTGATAAACATCATCACATGAATTAGTAAAAGAAAGAAAACCCTAAACTTGCCTGTAAGTCTGGATTAGCAGCTGCTTTTTGGAGTTCTGCACTGATGATCTTTTCAGTTTTTTCTCGAGCTGCCTGCTCCACCATACGCTGGCTCAATACAGATAGTTTGGCCAGGGCAGAGGACAGTTCATCTGTGGCTAGGGCCTGCCGTGCTCTATCTTGCCAACTCATAGCACGTTCTGTCAAACACTGCAGGGCCTCTCCCTCAGGCAACCGTACTGGCAATTTCTGAAGGGAAACCAGAAGTGACAGAATAGTCTCTAGCCTTGGCCTTCGAGACCGCATACAAAGAGGACAAAGGAATTTTACTTCTTTAGCTTGCCAGTTAGACCCTTTTTTCTGGGAACTTGATTTAGGAAGGGGAACACAGCTGTTATGGAACCAGTCTTTGCAGAGCTCACACTGTAGCATAAACCCACTCGCTGTCTTGCGGCAAATACAAAATTTTACTTCTTCTATGCGATCCACCATTGCCATCTTGGCTAGGTTGGCTGCTCTGAGGGAATGCATGGCTTCGATCTCTTTTTGCTCCCGTTCTTTGAAAACTGCCACCTATAAACAACAAACATATAACTGAAAAGAGCCACTGCAAAATACTCCAAAAATACCCATTCCCCAAGGATGAGGAATCATCTTTAAGTTATAACCTCATAGTGACAAAGTATTATTCTTAAAAAAAAAAAAAAAGTCCATTATTTCCTAAAATTTGGAGCACCCTGTCACTTTCCATGCACTATGTGAAATAGACAAAGTGCAACCATGTTTGATAATTTACAATAGTATTTTGAATTCTTCTGCATGATGCAGAAGAAAGATAGTAAGCCCCGAAACAAGCAACTTGGATATGAAGCCTGGCTCTTGTACTTAGAGACTGCTGATCTAGTTTTCTGAAAAATGAGAACAACCTCATTTTGTTGTTTTAAGAGTTAAAATAATATGTAAAGGTGTCTACTTAGTGCCTGGCACCAGGTAAACAATAAATTTTAATTCATTAAGTAAATATTAAATTAATATTAAATATTAATTCCCATCCTCTGGTAATCCATTCCCTGGGGGCAATTTCTATACAAATTAATTTTTCTTTCTTTCTAGTCCTTTCCAAATCATGTAGGATAACAAAGTTTGATCCAATTATAACAACGTTCTATGTAACTCATTTCAAAGAAGCAAACACAAGCAAATGAAATTTCATTATCCAGAATATTGTCAGCGCACTTTCCTTTCAAACTGGTAGCTTTGAAATAAGTTTGAAATAGTTTTGAATTCTATTTGTCTGGCAAGCCTCTCTAATGAAAAATCATTTCCAATGGCCTCAAAACAGGATCATTTGTAAGAAGAAATAGTGAAGTTACTTAATGTATTCAATTCCCTATTATTACATATTGCCCAAACTTAGTTTTATTTCCTCTCTACTTCTTCAGCTCCTTAACATATTCCTCCTCTCCAAAACAAAAAAACTAACCCATAATTCCAATTAGCTACAAATACTTCATTAAACATTCAACTATACTGTGAGATGATATTGAAAAAAAGCAAGCATTTTAAGTATGAATTAGTATCATAAACTGATACAATTCCTGTGAAAAGCACAAGAGTACTAAGTCACAAAATATTATTAAGTTTTAAACCAGTAATTTCATTTCTAGGAGTTAAGTGTAAGAAAGTGATTGGAAAAAGAAAAGGCTACACAAAGTTCACTATATAATTACCCAAAATAGTGAGCTCTTAGTAACAACCAAAATGTTCAATTTTAAAACAGTATTTAGCAAATTATGACACTCTGATAAACTCAAACAACCACTATAACAACAAAGAACAGAGATATTTAAAAGATAATCTTAGGAAGAGAATAAAATAGTAAAGTTTTTATATACTTTGATTAAATATTTTTTAAAAATTAAAATATGTACAGCCATCAAGTAAAAAATACACTGTACCAAAAAAGAAAAGAAAAAAAGAAAAAGGTTAAATGTATTAGTATATTCAGAGAATGTTGCATTCTCCAAGTAAACTCAAGATACATTACATTATTTCTTACCACCATGGCTGTATCTCTGGTTTCCTCAAATCCTTCTTCCAGATCACTCAAAGGCTCAAGGTCCAGATCCTTTTCTTTTTCCTTTTCTATTAGTTCTTTTACCTTTTTCCTCCTATTTTTACCACTTCCATATATACCTATGTCAGTCCGGGGACTTAGCACCTATAAAAGAAAACCAAATATTTGCTCAAATTTTTTAAAAAGTCTTAAAAACTAAAAGCAATACGAGGAACCACTTATTAACTCCTCATGATGTCCTAGGCTTTTTTTTTTAAACCCCAGATCCTTGGGTTTCACATGGTCCGCACCTTAGCTGCCTCAGCCACCTGGGCCACAAGGGTACACTGTTAGGCACTTTCTTAAGGATTTTGAAGACATTATCTCATTTAATACTCAAAACATTCCTCAGAAGTAGAACTATCTTTATTTTAGAAACAAGGGAGACAGACTCAAAAAGGAAACATTTGTCCAAGGACAGAGGGTTGCCTGTTAGGAAGCCAGTCTTCAAATACACAACTATCTTATTCTAAGCGATACACAATTAACTACCATAGTTAACTGCTCAAGATAAAAGGGTGAGTATTCAAATTTGTGCTTCTGAGAAATAAGATCTTTTAGGGATAAGAGTCTAACAATAGAGAGAAAAATCCAGGCTACTTGCTTTTTCTGGACATAGCACAAGATGAAATAGAAATTGAGTCTGCCTAAGATTCCAGATTGCTGGTCAACATTTGATGCTACCTAATAGGAATCACTTTTATAACCAAAATCAGATAAACTGCATGCAACTCTTACCCATACTAGCACTACCTACAGGTATTAAATAATTAACTTCTCACGAGGGTGCTAAAGTATGCATGCACAGAGTAAACTATTCCTTACCTGTAACAGTGTATGGCTGGAATTCTTCTTCAGAAAGGTTCGCCCAGTCCGTTCTCTCCATGCCCGTGCTGCTGCTACTTGTGATTCTACTTGGGGCAAAGCATCAAGACGCACAGGGATAGGGCGTCCTTTAGCCGATAAGCTCTCCAGCTGCTCCAAGTAAGCATAATTGCTACCACTCTGAAAAACAAAAGCATATTCTAACACAAGTTGCCTTCTCTTACAGAGTCTGGCAATACACTGTTGGAAGATCACATAAAAATTTCAGTGTTAATTGTACTGAATATTCTTTAAAGCTAATTGTCTTAAATTAATAGAGCTCCCAACATCCCATAAAAAACTTGTGTAAATTCATATTGTAAAAGATTCTTCTTTTATTAATTAATGGGGGAATCAGATCTACAAATCAGTTCAAAGAACAACTTAAAGACCAGATATATATAAATGCAATTAGAAATGAGGAAAGGAATTTGCTAATAAATGGAAACAAATTTAGTTCAGGACAATGGAATCACCTTTTGAACCGTGTGAAAATAAACCATTCCATTATAGACAGATTTAATTGTTTTTATATGGATATAATTAATTTGTATTACTATCATTTTAAAATAATTGACAGGGTTGTCCAAGGAGCGGAGTCAAAGAAAATCTAAGGTAGAGACTTGCAGAATCAGATAATCCTAAAGAATTCATTGTATAACATCCAGCATTCCATTGAAAAAACAACCAGTAATCTCATTAGTTTGTTTAAAATCTTTCACAAATTTTTCAACAACTACGAAGTAGTATTTTAGTTCTGATAAACCTCTATTTTGTTATACAAACACAGATGGATACTGCTTCTAAGTCACAAGTGACTTTCAATACTTTCATATAATGAAGTTATTGTGTTTAGAACTTAAATACTGCTTTAAATGTATTAAATAACTGAATCATTACAAAGGTGAGACGGTTATTAACAAGTAATCCATTCCAACGACATGGCAAGAACACCAGAAGTGGGTTGGCAGGCTATATAATTTAGAGCAGAACCTCGGATTAGATTAATTTCTGCGTAGACAAAACATATAGTTCTTGTAAGAAACTATATATATATATATATATATATATATATATATATATATCCCCATAAAATTCATTGTCATTCAACAATTATGAAGGAAGAGCAGTGCCTTATGTGCTAAATACTGACATTTCAATAAAAGGTTATTTCCCATGTACTAACTGATTTGTCTATAAATGCATTTGAAAAGTTACACCGAAATGTGGAAAAATGAACAGGCAAATATAAGTGAAATTTAAAAAGAAATAATGATACAATTCAAGTCCTAAGAGATATTATAATGGTATAATTAAATCACTACAGTACTAAGATAAAAATGGCTAACTCAAAAAGAAAAGAAAACTCAGATACAGATAGGGTCAAGACATAACACATTTGCTACTACTCCCTCATGCCCAATTATAGCCATTTGACTACAGAAATACTTCTGGTTAAGCTTAGATATAGTCTGCAACCAAGCTATGGATCCTAAAGAAGAGTGTGCCTGTCAACAGATGCTACTGACTTATTTAAAGTCTACAAGTCAGTGTGCACATTGAAGGGAAGGGTTTGGTGGAGAAAAGGTCCTTCAAAATTAGAAAGGAAACAGATGACAAGTACCTACACTTGCTGACTTAGCCTTTTATTTATAGTCATCTAAAGATTATCATACATTGAGGATTGAAATAGGTCAAAGATGAAAAAGAGGAACTAACCTGGTGAGACAGTTAAAGACAACAACACAATAGAAACAGGGGCAGCTCAGCAAGTCTCAGAAAGTCAACTGCAAAGACAGTGAGGATATGCCCTTGTGGCTCGGGCAGCTGAGACACTGGTGTGCAGACCACATAAGGCCAAGAGCCCAGGTTCAAGACAAAAATTAAAATGAACAAATAAAAAAATGTGTTTCTTCTTCCTTTCCCTTCCGTTCTGTCTCTTTTAAAAAAAAGGAAAGAAAGAAAGGAAAAAGATAAGAGTGAAAGAGAAGTTCTAAGAGCTTGACATCTAGTATATGTTCTTTCTTGAAGCAGCAGTTTAGTGGAATAAAGTTGTTTTCTTTCTTCTTTGGGTACAGTTTTATAGTAAAGAGCATTTATATATTCAATACAGTAAATGCTGTTTAACGGTTTTTTAATTCAAAAAAAATATTATGTATTCAAGAACACTCATCTCTACTTTTTTTTTTTTTAAAGAAAAGATTGCACAGACAGGATGAGAGGGGGAAGAAGCATTTATTTAATTTACTTATTCATCTTGGTTGTTCTCCCAGGACCTTGAATGTGAACCTGGGTCCTGGGGATGTATGTGGATTTTGCTCAGCCAGAGGCAGTAGACCTAATAAGCACTACTCTATCAAGGCAGTCTCTAGCACTTATTTAGTTCTGCCTTCTATTATAAATATATAATACATGTCTCTCCAACTAGAGAATATACTATTTTGAGGGCCAGGGTTCTATCTTTATACTCTTCACTTATATTTCTACTGCTAAACAACTAGAATGGTACCATGGTGATACGGTAAATGTCAATTTCAATTTTTTTCTGTCTTTTATTTTAAAAGTAATTTGTGTACAAGGCAAAAAATTCAAAGAATAAAGCAAATAACCTCCCTACTGCTAAGATTAAATAAATTACTAATTACAACAGCTGTCATAGCAGAAAGTCAATAGAAGCAACTAATGTCTAAATTGGCAATATTTATTTTCAAGTATTAAATCAGAGAGAACAAGTGAATTTTAATTTCTATAATTCTTTTACTATGGTTATTCTATTACAAAGAATTAAAGACTTCATAGGATTTATCCACAAGATAGCACAATGGTACAATAATTCAAGTTTTCTTACCTGAATAGCTTCCACTTTAGCTGTCCATTCTCGAGCCTTCTGTAAGGCTTCTTTCAGGGATAATACATTGGGTAGAAAGGCTGGAATGTTCTTAGCTTCATTCACAATGCTTTCTAAACTTGCCACACTGTGTCGTGGTCTAAAAAGAAAACAAAATGAAAATAAGGTGGAAGCATGAAGAGAGTCAAACTGCTGTTAACATTCAAATAACACTTTAAAACATGTAGAGAACTTTCATATATGTGATTTCATTTAATTCTCACCACAGTCTTAGAAAGGAGGCAAAGCAGTAATAATCTTTAATTACAGATAAGAAAACTGTTAACTCAAAAAAGATAAATTATTTTCTTCAAAGTCATTTAACGTAGTAAAGGCATTTCAATACTGGTTCAAAATAAGGCTCAGATCCTATGTGCTTTTGACTACACTAAACTGTCTCTACTTTAGGTCCTCTACAATATCTGAAACTGTCAGGAAATAGATAGCAATAGTCTAAAAACTCATTAACAAATATTGGTGAGGATGCAGAAAAGGGAACACTTTCACACTGTAGGTGGAGGTACAAACTAGTACAATTCCTATGGAAAACAATATGAAGAGTCCTCAAAAAGTTGAAGATGGAAATTCCATATGATACACCATCCCACTTTGGGTATTTACCCAAAAGATACAAACACACTAATTCACAGAGATTTTTATGTGGCCCCATGTTTACTGCAGCCGTATTAACAATAGCTAAGAACTGGAAACTACCTAAGTGCCCAGTGACAGAGTAATGTGGTATATATATACAACAGAATGTGACAGTCTTTAGAAGAGATGAAATCTGTCATTTGAATCAACATGGATGGAACTAGATGGGATTATGCTAAGTGAAGTAGGTCACAAGAAGAAAGATAGATACCAGATGACCTCATTCATGGTGGAATGTGAAGAGACAAAGCAAATGAACAAAATAAACAAAACCAAACCTTGGACACTGGCAAAAGAGCTAAGGTTATTAGTAGTGAAGGGGATGTGGGAGTGGGAAAAGGAAAACAAAAATAAATTCAAAAAGAATGTTGCCCATGCACATTTAATTCAATTACATTCATTAATACCTAGTTGCACTAAGATCAATCAAAAACAGAACTTTTCCTTAGCTAATCAGATTACAAGATAAGAGCTATACTTGTCTGGAAAGTGAGACCAAATTACTATAGACTCACTACTTTGGAAGGTAATTAATTCTGTATAGGACAGTTGAAAGGGACTTTGAGGTGGGCCTGAAAGAAGTAATTTTTGTTATCTGAAAGGTTAAAGAAAAAAACCCAGGAATATAACAAAGGCATGGGGAAACAGCTAAAAATAAAGTTGATAATACAGTTTAAGAGGGATAGTATGAGTATGAGATGGTGGGTGACAAAAAAGTAGGGTAATTGGGGAGGAAAAAAAGATGCAAACAGATTGAAAGTCTTGGGAGCTATAAATTTCACTACGTACGAGGAACCCATACATAGGAAATTATTTTAATGTGTTTAATAATCACTACAATAAAAATAAATTTAAAAAGTTCATTATGTAAGCAATGGGAAGATCCGAAGGGTGGGAATAGTTTGATCATTCATAAATCCTACTATGTGCAAGAACCTGGATATTATTTACATGTACAAATCAGTCTTTGCCTCATGACGTTTTTTTTTGTTTGTTTGTTTGTTTGTTTTTAAAGGAA